>CAUYSK010048054.1:0-17628 GCA_963575035.1 Avahi laniger
AGTGGGGATAGTGACTTCACAGGGTTCTTGGAAGGATTATGGAAATTATTCAGCCTTAAAAAGGAAGGTAATTCTGACACATGCTACAGCATGGTTGAACCTTGAGGACATTATGCTAAGTGAAGTAAACCAGTCACAAAAGGACAAATACTGTATGATTCCACTTACACGAGGTACCTAGAATAGTTAAACTCTTTCAGACAGCAAACAGAATGGTGGTTACCAGGGGCTGGGGGAGGGGCAAGTGGGGAGTTCGTGTTTAATGGGTAGAGTTTCAGTTCGGGAAGACGAAAAAATTCTGGAGATGGATGGTGGTGATGGTCGCACGACAACGTGAATGTACTTACTGCCGCTGAACTTTACACTTAAAAATACTTATGATGGTGAATTTTATGTTAGGAACTACAATTTAAAAAAAAATCAACATAAAACCATGTGACATGTACTATATTATTTATAATTGCAGGCTGTTGGAGGATTGCAACACATCCAGAATGTTGACTGTGGCCTTACATTTAGTTTCTTTGTTTTTTGGTCTTTCAAGAGTGACTGTAAACAGGACGTGGACGGCAAATGCTCAGCTTTAACAGGACACGGGTTTCACTCCAGGACCCAGCTCAGGACTGTACACGGGAAGCTCAACTATCTTTGCTTAAAGACTTTCCCAGGAAGTCCTTTAAATTGCTTTTTTGAAGGTGGGGATGGGGTGGACAAGGGGCTTAAGTGGTTGTGGCTTTGAGCAGTGCTTGGGTTGGCCCCAGGAGGAAGCGGGTGGCCAGGGCTGGGCAGGCACAGGATGGGAGTGGGAGTTGGTGACGAAAACCATTGCGGGTGGGCAGCAGCTTCAGGCCGGCCCCTTCTCAAGGATGCAGGGCTGCATTAGCATGTGGGATGGGGGAGGAGGGGAAAAGAGCAGGTGTGACCCAGGACTGCCCTTTTTGTGTCACTTCTTTGCGTCAGCACCTTTCCCGATTATTCAGTTTTTGCTCTAGACACTGAGTTTCTTTGTCAAGGCCTCTGGGCATGGATGAAGAGCAGAAATAGCATCTTCATGCTAATCCTGACCTTTCTCCTCATGTAGTGCTAACTCCATCTCATACGCCTGGCTTCCTTCTCTATAGTAAGCACCAGCTTTCCCATCACCTACCTCCTGTTTCCTGAGCCTTTTCACCCCCAGCCAACCCACAGATAAGGGCCCCATCAGACCCTGGTGTCCTTCTTGCCTCTCTGGCCACATGTGTCCCAGGGCGCAAGGAATTCTTTGGACTGGAATATTTCCATGGTGCTTAGATGCTCTGGGTATCTGAGAGCTTTGCTCAATTTACAGCGGGGCGGGGATATCAAAATAAGTTAAAAAATAATTGCTCTGGCATCTTTTCTTCTGCTAAATGATAATCTCAGCTCTCAGCAGGGAGTTGAACTGAACCCAAAGTAGGAAACTGGTATTTTAATTTGAATTGAAATTGAACTCAAATAACAATATTGTTCTCTCTTTGAAGCTTGAACTGGATCTGACCTGGACAAAATCCAAAAGATTTTGTACCATATTCCCTCTCTTCAAAAACAACTCACAGGACCAGCCTAGATCCTTCTGAATTCTGAAGCTGCTTCACGTTTTGATATATTTTCCAACAGAGTAGAGTAATATGTTATCAATAATTTTTTTAAAAAACCCTCTTATTAATGTGATAGAAGCAGGACCTCTTAAATACAGATTATATCTTTGCCATTGAAAGAATAAAATGAGCTGGTAAACTTCAAGGTTGTTTTTCACCAGAAAAAATTTTTAAAACTGATATAAAATAGATACGAGGTTTGCTACTGTGTTTTCACTTTTTGTGTTCATTTTTTAAGTGAACTGAAGCAGCTACGTAAAATAATTTTTAAAAACTTGATGCACATTATATTTCCATATTTCGTTGCTAGATCTCTAAGGAATTTCAGTATGGACAAGGTAGGAAATGTAGGCTCTGTGAGTGTTTTGGGTTGAATATGTCCCCTAAAGTGTGTGTGCTGGAAACTTAATCCCCAATGCAACAGTGTTGAGAGTGGGACATTTGAGAGACGAGTAGGTCATCAGGTCTCAGTCCTCTTGAGTGGATTAATGTCATTATTGCAAGAGTGGGTTAGTTATCACAGGAGTGGGTTCCTAATAAAAAGATGAGTGCAGCCCCCTTCCTCCCTCCCTCTTTCTCTCTCTCTCTCTCTCTGCCATGGGATGACACAGCATGAAGGCCCTCACCAGATGCTGGCACCAAGCTCTTGGACTTCCCAGCCTTCAGAACTGTGAACCAAATCAACTTCTATTGCTTATAAATTACCCAGTCTGTGGTATTCTCTTTTTTTTTTTTGAGATAGAGTCTTGCTCTGTTGTCCAGGCTAGAGAGCCGTGACGTCAGCCTAGCTCACAGCAACCTCAGACTCCTGGACTCAAACAATTCTCCTGCCTCAGCCTCCCAAGTAGCTGGGACTACAGGCATGTGCCACCATGCTAGCTAATTTTTTCTATATATTTTTAGTTGCCCAGCCAATTTCTTCCTATTTTTAGTAGAGATGGGGGTCTCACTCTTGCTCAGGCTGGTCTTGAACTCTGGACCTTGAGCGATCCTCCCTCCTTGGCCTCCCAGAGTGCTAGGATTACAGGCGTGAGCCACCGTGCCTGGCCTGTGGTATTCTCTTGTAGCAATGCAAAACAGACTGAGGCATGAGTCAACAGCAGTATCTCCTCAAGTCCTGGCACAACATCTAGAACACAGCTGGAGCTCGGTATCTATTTGTTGAGTGTCTGAATTGAGGAGGAGTCCCCTCTGCCGCCTTCTACCCGAAGACTATGTGTCTCCGTTGCATTGTACACCTTTGATTTTAAGTGTTTTCTCAGCTCAACTCTTTTGGTTTCTAGGCTCGCCTGTGGTTCTCTCCTTTTCTCGCTCTCTCTTTCAGCACTGTAACTACTTTTCCCATTCCCTGTGAATGTCTACATTATTCACTGTCTTTCTGACTTGTTAATCATCACAAGAGTTTCTGTGTGTGTGTGTGTGTGACTTTTCTGAATATTTGACCTTTAATATAATCTTATCTTTCTTGAATAACTTCATTAGAAGCTTCGATTTTATTTTCTTGTTGTATAGCATTGTGTACTTTTAAAAATCTGCACAAGAATAAACAGGGACTATATATGGTCTAAGAAATTTATTTCTTTTTCTTTAGAGACCTAAATATAGGTTAGTTCTTATGCTTTGGCTCAAATTTTGACATGGTAAAAATTCGTTCCATCCATTTCTTTCATATTCTTCTGTTACATATGGTTAGCACCACTGCCTTTCCCTAGGTGTAGCTAATTGGAAGCATTTTCCCCCAATTATACAGAGGAAACTCTAAATAGTGAGCAGGAAGAGAAATAACTGACCCCACACCTCCCCATACCCTTAGCCTTCAAGTTGCTCTCTTTGACATTGCCTTCCATTTCTTTCCTCCTGCAACACTTTCTCTGTTTCTGTTTCTAGTATTCCCAATCTCAATCCTAAAGACCAATGCTGCTGTTTCAGTGAGAGCCTACCCGCACGCCTCTAGGGAAAGCCCAGGCTGGTACCCACTGCACGTGGGCATCCCGTGTGCGGCATCCATGTTCCATCTGTTTCCCACCGAGACACTACTCCCTTCCACTGCGTGCAGGCTGGGTGTGGCTGTCAGTCAAGGTTCCTGCCCCTGACAAAGGTGAGTGCATGATTTGAGCTAAGCAATGGGAATCCTGCCCTGTGGAAATGAGATCTTGAGCTATGTAACCAAAGGACCCCACATGGCAAAATAGTTTCATCCCAAAGGGCAGGACTGCCCATTAGTCCCTGCTCCCCGAATTTCTGGAGCTGCTCCAATCCCTGTCCTTGCTGAGGGCTTGTCCTTGATTCTGTGGGCTACTCTGTAGCCTTTCAACATACTCCTTTTTGCCTTCAGTCATCCAGAATCATTTCTGTTGTTTGCAACCAAAGAGACCTGAGTGGTACAAGTGTTCGCAATTAACTGAGAGCTTCCTCCGTTTCTTCATTGCTTTAACCAAGAGCTGCCGCAAAGGTTGGTGCCGGCCAGGCCCAGTGGCTCACGCCTGTAATCCTAGCACTCTGGGAGGCGGGCAGATTGTTTGAGCTCAGGAGTTCGAGACCAGCCTGAGCAAGAGCGAGACCCCCGCCTCTACCAAAAATAGAAAGAAATTAATTGGACAGCTAAAAATATCTAGAAAAAAAAATTAGTCAGGCATGGTGGCACATGCCTGTAGCCCCAGCTACTTGAGAGGCTGAGGCAGCAGGATTGCTTGAGCCCAGGAGTCTGAGGGCTAAGCAATGGGAATCTTGCTAGGCTGACGCCATGGCACTCTCTCTAGCCAGGGCAACAGAGTGAGACTCTGTCTTAAAAAAAAAAAAAAAGGTTGGTGCCACATAGATCAGTGTGGATCCCTAAGCCTTGGCCACCAGATTCTTTGTCTCTTAAGTCTATTTTCCAGACTTTTTAAAAAGGGCTTCTAAGTCCCTTTCCAGATACCTGAGCACCCACCTTTGCTTCTCTTGATGCCATTTTTCTTAAAAAAAAAAAAAAAAAGAAGTGGAACTGTCCTGTTTATATTGAAATCTTTTATGACTTTGGCATGACAGGGTACATTTCACTGCCATTTGGAGAACAGCTGGAACTCTACCACTGTTTATTTACCTAAACAGAAACCAGCTAAACCAGAATGAAGTTATCTATCGGAATCCCTCCCACCTCACTTTCTACCTGGCCTCCCTCTGACAACAGGTGACCTTTGAGTGAAAACTGGGAGAGACGAGACACCCAACTGGGTGACATTTTTAGCATTAAGCGAGTCTTTGTGAGGCAGCACGAGGAGCTTACATCAGGAACGTCAGATGTCTCGTCCGGGCCGGCACTCTGCCTTCCTCTCCCCGCCCCGCCAGTCTCATTCTGCTTCTCTGGGCAGATGGAGCCATGTGTTGAGGTGACTGCCATTAGTACCTATCTTTGGAAGACTGAGATTCCTCTCTGCGGGGCAGTGGCTCCAGAAAAGCCTCTCAGGAGCTCCCCAGGGGCCTCAGGTCAGGTCGATGCAGCCCTTCTCCTTGGCTCTCAGCTGCACTAACTGATAGCCTTGGTGACCTTCAGCAACACCGTGGTGTTCTTTGTTTTCAACAGTCAATCAGCATCCACCCTGGCAGTCCTGAACCGTCTCAGAACAAACCGCTCAGAATAGTTTGATGTGACCTTCTGGAAGGCAGATTTTGGATCTTGTTCCTCTCTCTACCACGGTTGATGAAATAAATGAATGGTTGACTGAAATATAGCAGAGTACACACAGCTACTCAATTTTAACCCCTGACCAGCACTAGGACACAAGAGTCATCTAAGAAAAGTGGGGAGAAAACAGGACTCCAGGGGCCTTCCCGAGGAGGAAGAGTTTTGTAGGGAGTGGCTAAAAGCATGAACGCTGGGCCTCAGGGAAAAGGTCCAGCTCTACTACTTAGCTATTAATTTAGGCAAATTACTTATGTTCTCTGATCCTTGTCTGTAAAGTGGAGAAAACATTAGTACCTATGTCATAGAGATAAACTCCAAAACGCCCCCGGCATGGAGACAAGCACAGAACTTTCAGCTATTACCACTGGTAGTAAAATCATTGATAACTAGCCACTGGAGTGGAGCCACCTATGTGTGTTTGGCCTGCACTGGGAACTTTCTGGAAGCAAAGGCTGAAGAAGGGCCTCCTCCCCAGGGAGTCAGGACTGGAGACCACAGTGACCCCCACCCCACATCGCAGTGGAGGCCAGTGCAGGACAGAGCACAGCCAAGGAGAGTTTGCCCTTCCTCACCAACACCATGCCATTGCACGTGCCCTGGGGTTCAGAACTCCCCTGAGAAAGAAGAAAGACGAGCAGGTGAATCCTGCAGTTACATAACTGTGCAGGTGGAAAGTATTCATACCTGCTCTACCTGCAAAAGCGTGTCCTGGCAGACCGGAGAAATGCAGGGTCATTTTGCAGGTGGGGTGGAGCACCTGACCTCCCACCTCCACCCTACGCCTCTCACCACCATCTTTGGCCATTACCCTTCCCCCCTTGAGGGAAGAATGAAAGTCTGGTTGGAAGAATAGGGGCACCACTGGGAAGCTGTCATTCAGACACAGAGGACTAACGCTCTGGTCTCCGTCCTGCCAGTGGCCTCTGTCGCTGGTGCTTGAGCAGGAGAGGGGCACGGCGGTGCCTGGCTGACGACCGATTGCCTCAGAGCACAGGGAGCTTGAAGAGCGGAGAGCCAGTGCAATGGAAAGGAAGAGGTGGGTTTTGCAGACATTCCCACGTAATAATTGCAGGGGACTCACGGAGGGGTGGGGGGGAGTTAGGGAGGACTGGGATTTGGGCCTGGGTGGCTGAGAGAAACACGATGCCAGAAATTGAGATGTCAGGAAGGCCCATGGGCTGAGGGCAAGGGGACCAATGAGCAGGCGCTGAATCAAGTTGAGTTAAGGCGCTTATGGGATACCCACGTGTAAATATCAGGTAAACTAATGAAAATGCATGTGACTATAGGCCTAAAGTGGTGGTTCTCAAACTTTTGGTCTCAGGACTCTTTTACACTCTCAAAAATTATTGAGTACCCAAGCACTTTTGATTAAGTAGGTTTTATTCATCAATGTCAATTGTATTAGAAATTAGAACTGGGACATAAAATATTTATTAAAGTTGTTCAAAAGAAACAGTAACAATCCCATTAAACATTAACATAAATAACTAGTATATTTTCTGAACAAAAGATTAGTGATCATTTTCCATTTTTGCAAATCTCTTTGATGTCGGGCTTAACAGAAGACAGCTGGGTTCTCAGATCTTTTGTACTCAGTTTGCTGTGACATGTTGCGTTTAGCTGAAGTATATGAAGACAATCTAGATTCATAGAGATATGTAGTTGGAAAAGGGAAGATCTTCTGACTCCCTCCAGGCAGGGATCTGGAGCCATACTTTAAGAACTGCTGGCCTAGAGCGAGGTCATGGATTTAAATAGATATTTTGAAGTAATCTGCCTGGAGATGAGACTTTCCGAGAACTCTTGTTGGTAGAAGAGGCAGAAAAATGCAGAGAGCCAAGATCTGAGCATTGGGTGTATTTGTACAGTTGATCTTCGTTACTCATGGATTCTATGTTTGCAGATTTGCTTGCTTGTTAAAATTTATTTGTAACCCCAAAATCAATACTCTTGGCACTTTTATGTTCATCTGTAGACATGCACAGGTAGCTGAAAAATTTGAGTTGCAATGTGTGCCATTAGACATACCTGCAGCTAAAGTTGTTGGTGGTGGTTTGGAGTCTCCTATCTGCTGGGGTTAGGATGAATTTATGCATGTCATGAGTCACATAATGCCATTTTGGTCAACAACACAAGGCTTATGCAATGGTGGTCCCATAAGATTAAATTAATAATACCGAATTTTTCTTTACCTTTTCTATGTTTAGATACACAAATGCTTACCATTGTGTCCCAATTGCCTACATTATCCAGTACAGTGACAGGCTGTACAGCTTTGCAGCCTGGGAGCAGTAGGCTACACCACTGCCTAGGTGTGTCGCAGGCTATGCCAGCTAGGTTTCTGTAGGTACAGCCTGTGATGTTTGCACTGCAGCAAAATCGCCTAATGATGCATTTCTCAGAATATATCCCCTTCGTTAAGTGACACTTGACTGCATATAATGACATATCTTGCGTATGGCTCCCAAGTCTAAACATCAAATTCGTTTATGTTTCATATCCATCTTATACACAACCTGAATGTAATGTTATACAACATTTTAAATAATTTTGCATTTAAAACAAAGCCTTTTTTTTGAGACAGAGTCTTGCTCTGTTGCCCTGGGTAGAATGCAGTGGCATTATCCTAGCTCACTGTAACCTCAAACTCCTGGGCTCACACGATCCTCCTGCCTTTGCCTCCCAAGTAGCTGGGACTACAGGCACGTGCCACCACACCAGGCTAAGTTTTTCTATTTTTTGTAGAGACAGGGTCTTGCTCATACTCAGACTGGTCTCAAACTCCTGACCTCAAGAGATTCTCCTGCCTCGGCCTTCCAGAGTGCTAGGATTACAGACATGAGCCCGGCCAAAACAAAGTTTTGACTGCATTTTAACGGCGACCTGTCACATGAGGTCAGCTGTGGAATTTTCCACTTGTGGTATCATGTTTCGGATTTTGGAGCTTTTCAGATTAGGGATGCTCAACCTGTATATTAAATAAGGTGTCTTTAAACAGAAACACAATAAAACAAGGTTACATATTGATCAATTGATGAAAATGTGACCAGAGGCTCATAGAAAACTAAACTTGTATTTTACCTATTAGCTCAGTCCCCCTGAGTTCAAGTATTCGCATATTCAGTGTTTGCAGCAACGTCATGGAACAAAACTGCCTTGAATAATGAGAATCAACTGTTCTTGGAGGTGGGAAGAGGAAGGAAAATCAGTGAAAAATAGAGAGTCCAAGTAAAGTGGTTCCCAGTGAGACAATTTTCCAGAATGAGGAACTAGTTAACTCATCAGATACAGCAGACAAAGCAAAGAGGAAACATTTGGCCTCTCCGACCTCCACCACCACGATGAAGGAGTTCCCATCACCTCCCCGCCTGGACAGGTTTCTCCTAGACTTTTGCCCACCTCATAAATGCATACATATGTACATACACATATATGTGCACACATAAAACAAGCCCAGAGGCTTGTCCACCTGGTGCATGCGTTCCTGCACAGGAATCTAACAAGAGAGTAAGTCTGCTCCACTCCTGTGAAAAGGGGTGTGGGGGAGGAAAGTATCGAAATAAAGCGGCAGATGGCAGAGACGAGCTTATTGAAAAAGGAGTGTTCTGAGATTTTTACACTTTCTAAATACAGGAACTCTTTACTTTCTCAGAGGTAGACAGAAGGGTTAAATTCTTCAGCAAAGGTGTTCTGGGTTCCAACACAAACCTTTTTAGCCAGGAATTGCTAGAAAGGCAAACATCTTTTGATCAAGTCCAGGTTGCATATGGCTGCAAGGAAAGGAAGGCAGAGCTCTCTCTATTTTTAAGGTGATCGACTGCAAGGTGAGCTCTGCTTTTCTTGCCACGGTTTAGACTGTGCGCTCACGGCACACTTCCACCACCTGGTGGCCACACGCTTGAATTGCAAGGCCTGCTTTTTAAGAAGCCGGGGAAATTCCTTTGGCTGGATGGAGAAAACCAATAAAATGAAATCATAGAAAACAATTGCTAATTTTTTAATCTATAAATAATACTTGATAATTCTAGGTCAATCCAGAGTGATCGCTTTCTTCTCCGGATTAGTGCGCATTTTTTGGTGCTGTTTTTTTTTCACCAATACCTGGTAGATACTGAACTATTCTCGAGTTGACAGTGAATGTCCAGTAAGAGTCGACTGACTGCTCAATGGCAAGGAGGATCTAGCAGCATCTTTTCCTCCTGGCTCCCCAAAAGACTTTCAGACCAGGCCTCAGAAGAAAGAAGCTAAAGCTCTGCTAGCTCTCTCCAAAGATGGAATTTGGTTTTGCGCCCCTGGTATGATCTGAGAAGCCAAGGAAGACTTTGAAGTAAACATATTCCTTTCTCTGAAGTGCCAAGAACCCTAAAATTCCTGCATTAGTAATTAATTCGATTTCCTTTGTGAGCGTTCCCTTTGAAAATGTAGACACCCATGGTGAGGGGTGAGCTGTTAAACCATTCACACTTTAGTGTGAATAACTGTGTCAGCCACTTTCCTTAGTGGGGCTCATAGCTCCTGGGGGGTTTTGGGAGGTGGCATTAAGGAAATGGCCCAAAGTGGGGAAGAGAGGGCATCAGATGTGGTCTTTCTGTCATCCTGTGGACAAGAGGGTCAGGGAGGACCCCTGGGAAGAGCCTCACCCTGGCTGCACCTGGTCACCTCCTTCGCCTCAGCCTGCAGGAGCTCTGACAAATCCTTGGTGGCCAGTCACCCAGAGGAAGCTGTGTGGAGTGTCTGGGAGGACAGAGGGGGAAATGCTAAGGAAGACCCATAATTGCAGGGCCCAAAAGAGGAGGCTGCTCCTCCAGCCGGGGACACTGTTGTTTCCACAAAGCAAAGTTTATAAGGCTTATCGGTCCAGTCCTCCCTCAGACACAAATTGCTTAATCCTCAACATTTAAAACCGGGAGATTTCACATAAAAAATCTGGATTTCTGGCTTTTCCTGAAAAAAGAATAAGAATGAGCATACTGATGAGACCAGCATTTTCACATGACAGAAACTTGCTGAACCGAAAGGGAGCTGCTCCCCCAGGAGGGGGGCGCACCCCGCAGCTTGCCACCGCCCCACCCACTTGCCTCCTTTCTGTTCCTGGCCTGGCTTCTGACACCATCCGAGCTGGGACTCTGCTTCCAAACACTAGCAATAATTAAAATGACGACAAAAGTAATAAAAATATCAGTAATGACCAGTCATCCAATGGTACTTCAAGCCAGACGTTGTGCTAGTAATATCCAGAAATTCTCTCTAATTCTCACGAAACAGCGGTGTTTACATTCCCATATTAGAGAGAAGGAAACTGAGGGACAAAGGGCAGTTTTATATTCATACGTTCCTTTTTATATTTGTATTAGAATATTGCTGGGGTAGATTTTCTTGGGCATTTATTATGCATTTTCTATTTATTCTCATTTCATTAGAGACTCGGCTAGAAATGAGTAGCGCAACCTTCACTTTCAACACAAGCAGCAATCCGACTGCTTGGCCTCACCTCCGCCGCAGCCGGAAACTCTGAGCGACAGATTCTGAGGCCCTGCCAGCCTCCCCTGTCCTGCCCGTGAGGAAACGGGATTTCTGTTTAGCTATGCGAGACTTCTTTTCTAAACCACACAGGGTCATGGTTCCCTATTGTTTGGCTCATTCATTTATAACTATGTCTCATTTCCAAAGACCAAGTGCATTTGTGCCAAATGGGGGAAAAAAAGGAGGTGTTTCCATTCTTGCCCACTTATTAACAGCGAAAATCCATTTAAGCTGCTGCTTCTCTGACTGTGAGGCGTGATCCCTGGGGAGGCAGCAGTGGCAGCTTCAGAGGGCAACTGATGGGGCTTTCTTTTGAACCTGAAAATAACGTCACTGCCCTCGGCTCTTTGGAGTCCTTGCCTCCCCGGGCCCAGCAGAGAGAGATTTCCACGGTCCTTCCACACTCTCCCTCCTGGTAACCAGGTGAGCAAGGCATGCATTCCCATTCCCATGCTTTTCTTCCAGGGGAAAAGAAATGTGGGAGGTATCACGCCTGTTTTCTCATCCCATTAAATCAGTTTGCCCAGAAATTAGTTTGATCATGTATCGTGTGTTTAATCAAAAATTAAACTATCCCAATGACACCCCTTTTAATACCCCACACATTTTGTTAACTTTCTTTCCTTCCTTCCCCTTTATTTATTTCAGCTTCAGCAATTTTCCTTTTATCAGTTTTAATTCTCACCAAAGTTATCTATTAATATAATCAGAAGAGTCAAGTACAAGGCTTGTTATAAAAATGAGCAGATCCCTCTGACTTTACTTCCTGATCCTTAATACAAGGATAATTTTATACTATATTCCATGATTTTTCACTTTTAGATCTCATTTATCTACTTCTTACTGTGGGAAATCAGGATTTAACTTTCTTTCTCTCTCTCTCATGCCTGTGCACGCGCACACACACACAAATACACACACAGACTTTGCAACTCCCTACCTTCCAAAAAAATTACATAAATTTTGGTTAGGTAAGTAAGTATTCAGTGCTGTATTGGTCAAGGAAACAGAAACTTCAGAGTAATTTGTACAGGAAAAGTTTAATATAAAGAGTTATTCAGTATAGCATAGGATTATCTATTAAGGGAGAAAGAGAACTCCAAAGAATGTCTAGAGGTAAACAAATGTGGAAACCAGAATATGCCTGCCCAAGCCTGAGCCTGGTGGCTCATGCCTGTAATCCCAGCACTTTGGGAGGTCGAGGTGGGAGGATCACTTGAGGCCAGAAATTTGAGACCAGACTGGGCAACCTAGTGAGACCCTATCTTGACAAAAAAGTAAGAAAAATTAGCCAGTCATGGTGGCAGGCACCTGTAGTTCCAGTTTCTCAAGAAGCTGAGGCAGGAGGATCTCTTGAGCCCAGGAGTTTGAGGTTGCAGTGAGTAATGACGACACCACTGCACTCTAGCCAAGGTGACAGTGAGATCCTGTTTAAAATAAAGCCTCCCCCAAATATGAAGGGCTGTTGAATGAAGGTAATGAAAGAGAAGCAGATGCAGGAGCAGGAAGTCTCTCTGCCTTCTACTGGGGCTCAGAAAATAATACCCCAAAGTATGGTGCTTTGGCATGCTCAGTCCTTTGAACTAAAGGAGATCGGGAGGCCTCAGAAGCAAAGTCTCTCTCACCTTCTCTTGCCCTTCTATCTCCCATCTCTTTTTCTCCCCTGGAGCAAGTCATAGAAACCAGAATTCTTCCCCAAGGCAGGTTATAGAAACTGGAACCCTTTCCTCAAAAACAAGCTGTAAAACCTAGGAATATTATTCTAACCTTCCCCCATCTTTCTGCATAGGCGCTAGTCATAAAGAAATTCTCTGACCTAGCCTGTCTGATGGTGAGTCATAAGACCCTCATTCCGGACAGGTCCTGCCCCACACCCAGGAGGAAGGAATGCCGCCAGAGAGGCCAAGAAGAATCCAAGTGGACAGGCCTTACTGGGTTCTTACCCTTAGCTCATACTCTTTCTGTCCAATCACGTTTCTACATGGCTGTCCATTTGTCATTGAACCTAAGCATAAAAATAGACAGTTTTTCCTGGGTATTAGAGGTCTTTATTTCTGAAGCCCCCTGCATCATGTAAAACCTTGATTAAATCAATTCGTTATGCTTTTCTCTTGTTAACCTGTCTTTGTTATTGTGATGGGTGAGGAAAGGTCGAACCTTTCCCACTCCTGTATCTCCCTCTATTTGCCTAGAAGCAGGACATAGATCTAAAAAGATGAAAGGTATCCTGCCCCCCTCCACGAGGGAGAACAAAGGCTAACACTGAAGACAGCTTTAGACCCTCACGGGCCTGAAAATGATACCAGAATAATTTATATTAACAAGCTTTACTGACTAGCTTTTATCTGCCATTTATTTGTCTTTCCTCAAGTTGCCATTTGTAGAGACTGAAAGTCCTTTCCTTTGTCACCTCTCTAAAAATTTACCATTCTTCCTCAAAGCTGCTATGTAAGCTGGAGTTCAAAGCCAGCCTGGGGACTGCTCATTCCCTGGGTGGCTCCCACATATGTGACATGTATTTGTTAATACACTTCTGCTTTTTTCTTGTTAATTTGTCTTTTGTAACAGAAGTCTGTTCCTGCTGCAAACCCAAGGGGGCGACAGTTTTTCCCCTACGGGAGGATACTCAAGGGAGGAACATCCCTCCCTACGGCTGGGGTGGTACCGAAGTTTGCTCGGTTGCTCCAGGCTGGAGCTGGACCACAGTCACTGGACAAGCAGGAAACGTCACTCCAGCGTGCAGATGTATAGAAAACCACAGCCAAGACTGACAAGCAGAAAACGCTCTTCGGAGGGCTGGCAGGCCCGGGGCTGAGAAGCCAACTGAGGCACCAGCATGATTCCTTGGGGATACACTCACGACAGTGCGGCTGAAGCTATCCTTGAGCTATCCAGGAGGCGCTGCTGAAACTTAACGGGGGTGAGGGGATGTCACTGGATCCTGTCCCCCAGCTGCTGGCAGCCAAACTGGAGCGAAGAGCAGCAAAACACGAGGATGAGGAAGAGAAGCCCCTTCCTCCTGCAGTGCTGCTCCAGCGCCCTCTACTGACCGTGCCGTTCACAGCATGGCCGCTGCAAAGCAGAAATATTCATTAAAGGACCCAAGTTTTCACAGGTCAGGCAATGCAGGCTGAATCTGGAGCTGAGAGGCAGTAAATTGATAACTGACATAAGCGTTTGCTTTTTATGAATCTATAAATGTTATTGGCAGCTGAGTCATGCATTAATAGTATTCTGTGATTACTTCCTCTACTTCTTTTCTCTTGAATTAATAATTAACTTTATTGTTTTTGTTTTTTTAATTACCTTCAATTCCCAAACCCTCCCCCAGTTCTGTAAATCTCCCCTCCCAGGAGGGAGCGATCCTTTGAGTCCTAAGGGAGATGTGGCAGCAGAGACCATTGTCATCATGCGAGGAAGTTTATGTGTCTGCAGCAGAATCCCCCACAATGGCCTTGGGCCAATTCTCAGAGGGCCACTGACTGGGGGTCTTTTCTCCACCAACTACTTTCTTACCCCTAAGGGGGATCTCACACGTGCTGTGCCCACTTCATCCACCCACTGCTCTCCTGGCTTCTCAGCATCACGCTTCCTGATCCAAACACCGCCGTAAATGTGGCTGATGAGCATGGACAATGGGCAACACACCGTGTTAAAGACAAGGAAAACATTCACGATATAATTCGCACCCATGCCTCAGCTTCTAACCCTTTGAGAAGGCCCCCAAGCCTTTCATGAATTTCCACTAAAAGCACTTGTTGTGGCTCACGTCCGTAATCCTAGCACTTTGGGAGGCTGAGGCAGGAGGATCACTTGAGTCCAGGAGTTTGAAGCTGCAGTGAGCTATGATTGTGCCACTGCACTCCAGCCTGGGTGACAGAGAGACCTTGTCTCCCCATCCCCCCAAAAAACGCATTCTCTTTGTATTACACTTTAAACTTCCTTAAGGACTATCATTCCAGGTAAACAAACCATATCTTAGTAAGTTGTATTTCTTTTCTCTTTTAATTACTAATATTATAGCTGAAAAGTATTTTTCATAACAAATGTATATAATTTGAACTACCTCTCATAGAAAACTCATGTCATTTTAGCCAAACAGAAACCTACAGCTAGGCTGGCTCCCACCACTGCCTAGAATCTTATTTTTATAGTGAGGTGAGTTCTGAGTTTTGAACAACTTGACTTAGAAACAAATTTTTAAAATTCAATACATTTGAAGGGCATACTGTCAGAATTCATGGCACCAGTGTCTTGATTTTCTTTTCAATACATCATAAAATAAAAGCTATAAAAAGTTACATTTTTCTAACATAAAATACCTTCTTTTGTCTGTTTGTAAAACAACAAAAATCCTTATACTGTTAAAATAAACTAGAGAACTGTGAAGTACCTCCTAAAGCTGTAGACAGAGCCATTGATCTGAGTCAGGTAGCAAAAAGCAGCAGTGCTTAAATTTTGGTCCAGGACTGTGGCTCTACTTCTACATTTCAATGGTAGAGAACACACAGGAGACAAGCATAAAATAGCCATGACCAGGTGGCTTGGAACAACCAAATACAAAAACAGGAATTAGTAAATCAAAAGGAGTCTGCAATCATTTTAGCTACAAGAAAAATTTCTGAATGGCAAAGGGAGCAAAAGTGATGAAGATATGCTTCAAGAAAAGCCTAGTGCCGCAGTACGTTGCTCTAATTCCACCAAGGATTAGGCGCTGAGGAAAAAAACATATTCTACTTTTCACTGAAACCTCGGAAAGGTGGGATGGTAGGAGAGGAGTGGGTATAAGAAATTACTTAATGGGTACAATGTACATTATTCAGGTGATGGATACACCAAAAGCCCAGACTAATTACTACACAATATACCCATGTAACAAAACTGCACTTGTACCCCTTAAATTTATACAAATAAAAAATATATTCTACTTCCTGTATCAAAAAAAAAAATTCAATACATTTGTGGATTGGAAACTCCTGATTTTTGAGGTTTGACCATGAAATCGTGAAATTGCTTTCACAGTATTAATTGAAATGTATCCCACAATATATACAACACGTACCTTTTTATATTAACTCAAAAAATTTGTATTGCATCTTGAAATTATTTGCATCACAGCTGTTTGTTTTATTGCCAGGGATACTTTTTATTCCTTAGAACAGGGCTGAGACACATAGTAGGGGCTTATGAAAGACTTATTGGGTTAATGAAAAATATAATTCAATTGAATTACTTAATCATTAGGATCATTTTTACTTGTACTTATTATATTATATACTATGCATTATGTTATTTTACACTTATAATTATTAACATGCTGTATACCAGTATTGCATACAGCTGTTAATGACTGAGTCCGTTTCACGACGTTTAGGACTTACTCTTCTGCAGTTCCAGACTCTACCCACACCTTCACTCCCAAGCACAAACATTTAGAGCTGGTCATGTACGGGACACTGAGTGGCCCTGACAGATGAAGCCCAAGTTTTTTAAAATTCAAATGTCTAAATAGGTTTCTTCCATGCATAGATTTTTTTTTTCTCTCTCATTTGTTTTGAAGATCAAATAACTTTAGGATTCAAAGGAATGTGAAAGTCTTAAGTACACATTCAGAGGAGTTGATCTTAAATTGCTGTGCAGAGAAAGCTGTTCAAGCCTGAAATATTAGGGAAACTTACTGTTTCTTTAAAAAATATTGGCTTTAATTGTTGGTTTTTACTGAGTGAATGGATTTTCCAGATAGGCAAAAAATAGTTTCCTACAACTAGCACAGAAAAGGAAGGACTAAAATGAGTTACGACAGGCCAGTATTCAGATGATGGCAAATCCAGGGCTCTGGTCTTTGGTTAGAGGTTTAAGTGCTTAGAAACTATTTGAAGTTGTAGTTGAAGAAGAATAAAATGGTAACCAAAGTAGTTTAAGTGCACAAAAACAGAAATCAGATCTTATCCCAAATCGGATTCCAGAATGATTAGAAGTTGAATGTAAAATAAAACAAATACATGAAAATTTAAGAAGAAAGTGTATTTACATGTTTATGAATCTTGGGTGAGGGCAGCTTTGCTAGGCTCAATAACATAGAAGCCAAAAAGCATCAGAAATAAGATTGACAGATTTGGCCACATAAAAATCCAACATCTTCCATATCTGTTCCACATTTGTTACGAACTTAATGTTTGTGTCTAAATGTGCTGGTATTTAGAGATGGGTCATTTGGGAGGTAATTAGAGTTAGATGAGGTCGTGAGAGCGAGGCCCTGATAATAGGATTAGTGTTCTTACAAAAGACACCAGAGGGCTCCCCCTCGGTCTCCACCATTTAAGAACACAGGAAGAAGGTGGCCATCTGCAAGTTGGGAAGAGAGCCCTCACCAGAAACCAGCAGTGCTGGCACCCTCGTCACATTGTACATCATAAATATATACAATTTTTATTTGTCAACTATATCTTAATAAAAACTCAATTTTTAAAAAGTGACTTGGGGCTGGGCATGGTGGCTCATGTCTGTAATCCTAGCACTCTGGGAGGCTGAAGCGTGAGGATTGCTTGAGGTCAGGAGTTTGAGACCAACCTCAGCAAGAGCAAGACCCCATCTCTACTAAAAAAAATAGAAAGAAATTAGCCAGGCAACTAAAAGTAGAAAAAATTAGCTGAGCGTGGTGGCACACGCCTGGAATCCTAGCACTCTGGGAGGCTGAGGTGGGAGGATTGCTTGAGCTCAGAAGTTCGAGACCAGCGTGAGCAAGAGCGAGACCCCATCTCTACTATAAATAGAAAGAAATTAGCTAAACAACTAAAAATAGAAAAAATTAGCTGGGTATGG
>CAUYSK010048055.1:0-11222 GCA_963575035.1 Avahi laniger
TAATATTTTAACTATCTCTCAGGCTGGGCATTGTGGCTCATGCTTGTAATCCTAGCACTCTGGGAAGCTGAAGTGTGAGGATTGCTTGAGGTCAGGAGTTCAAGGCCAGCCTGAGCAAGAGTGAGACCCTGTCTCTACTAAAAATAGAAAAATTAGCCAGCCATGGTGGTGCATGCCTGTAGTCCCAGCTACTCGGGAGGCTGAGGTGGGAGGATAGCTTGAGCCCAGGAGTCTGAGGTTGCAGTAAGCTGGGCTGATGTGGCAGCACTTGAGCCCCGGCACAGATCAAGGCTCTGTCTCAACAAACAAACAAACATATATATACATACACACACACACACACACACACATATATATATATACTCTCTCTTAGAGACTGACAGCTTATTCCCCCAAAATAATTTTTTTTTTTTAGAATTCAATTAACAGGTTTCTCTAGTAGCAAACGCATTTGCTTTCTAACAGGTCGTTTTAAAGCGGTTGATTGACACACGCGTGCAGCTGCAGCCGGCTGCTCAGCTGGTGTCACAGAGGAGAGCTGGCTGATGAAGCCCAGGTGCTGGGCTTTATTTCTACCTCTGTCAACTTACAGGATGATTTTGACCACTCAAGCCCTTCACCTCGAATTCCTCATCAGTAAAAATCATAGTTTTACTGGATTAAATGGAGTTAGGTGAATATATACTGAGTGTCTAAGATGTCTCGGGTGCTGAGTGCACACTGGGGACACGGTGCTGACCCAGTCTGGTGGGGCTCCAGGACAGGGAAGAGGGACATTTTAATGCAGTGGATCGACATAAGAGCGGCGTTAAGTCAGGGTGCTCTGAAGCCCTTTATGGAGAGTTAAAAAGACACTGTGGATAAGTGACAGCTCAGCTGAGACTTAAGCCTGATTGTGAGTTAGGCAAAAAGGGAGGAGAAGAAAGCTTTCGGGCCAGGGGTCCAATACACGCAAGGCCCCCAAGCGAGGGCGAGCGTGGCCAGGCGGGAGTCGCTCAGCGTGGGTGGAGGGCTGGTCCCAGGGGGAGAATAACGCTGCCGAGGAGCCCCTACGAAGGGTCCGGTGAGTTTTCTTATGAATTTTGGGCCTTATGCCAAGAGCGATGGGGAGTCATCGGAAGATTTTAAATGAGGGATGGGGCAAAAATGAAGGTAAGAAGACCAGTTAGAGAGAGCGGCTGCAAGCTAGCTGAGAGATGATGTTGATCTGACCTAATGCTGGATGAGTAGGGAAATTTAAAAACAAACGGGATTGAGTGCTATTAAAGACACATGGTCTTGGGATTTACCGGTTCTGGGAATGTGGGGGTGGTTCCGGGGAGGTGGGGTGGTGAAGGACTGAGGACCGGGAGTCAAGAGCGACCCACGGGCTTCCTAGCCCTGGGACAGGAAGTCACAGAGAAGGGCCGCGTGGGTGTGTGCGGAGGTCAAAGTGGGACAGTTTTGGGTTTGGGGCATCCTGCGGCAGCTGTTCCGTAGGTATTTGGATTTCCAGGTCTGCAGTCAGGTGACAGAGTTGTGCCTAGAAAACTCTGGGAATCGTCACCAAGTGGCTGGCGATTGACCCCAGTGTGTGGACAGTGTCTTAGTCCTTCCCTTTGACTTCTGAAAACCTGTCCAAAGGACAGAGGGAGAGGGGTCTTATTATTCCAAAATTAACCTGTACTTCGACCTTCAGACTCCTTCACTGATGCATAAGTTGGCAGGAGCATCTTCTGGGAAGCATGCTCACCCGTGTAGGCAAGCCAGCACCCCCGATCGGGGGCTTAAGACACATTTTGAGGCATGATCAGGGGCACAGTGCCTTCCAACAGAACCGTGCTGGACCTCCTCCAGTGTAGGTTCATCTCAGCAGTTTCTACAATTACCAAGTCTTCCAAAACCAATTAACTGTCAGAAAAGTGACCCCAAGGTGCCAAGCCACATCTTCTGGTGGTGGCCGGGCAGAAGGGACATCCCTGTGCCTGAGCAGGGCTGGGCCCGCAGGCAAGGGAGAGCAGCTCTCAGGCTGGGAAGGTGCGGAGGCGGTGGGGGTTGGGCGCCACTCTGGGCTAGAGTAAGGACCTGGGGCTGCAACGAAGCCGGAGCAGGAAGGGATGTTGAGAAAATCCGAGGAAAGAGAGTCCAAGGGGTTGTGGTGGCCCCATCCTCCCGGCAGTGGGGCTTAGGCAAGGTCTTCGACTCACTCTGCTGCAGGGGCCTCGCGCTCCTCAGATTTCTCTCCCGCAGGGACGTTATTGTGCTAGCAATTGCTGTCTCCCTCTGGTACTCTGAGTCTCGCAGTCCTGTTTTTCTGGAATATAACTTGCTTCTTATGGTCCCTTTAGTTTTCTGGAAGAAACTTCTGCTGCATCATGTTAGGGATCCTGGAGGCGAGTGGATTCTGGCTCTCAGCAAGAGTTAAGTTCTAAGTGCACCTCTGCTCCCTGTTGGTGTATGTGGCCGGGAGAACATTTAGCTCGACGATACATTAACTTCCACATAGGATATTTTCCCTTCATCTGTTAGAATTAGTTTTGCTACTGTAAATGCGATATCTATTGAGGGGAGATTCTCCTTCCCTTATTTAATTCGGGATAAAGAAAACATACTTGACAATATAGTGTAGTAAAACAAAACAAAAAAACTCCGATTCATTACCTAGTCCTACTCATTAGATTACATAGTTATCAATATTGGATTAAAGGCGGCAGGCAAACGTAATTGCTTCTGCATGCAGATGCTAATATTTCTTATACTTCAGGTGTTTATAGATTAGGATTGATGGGCGGGTGTCAATGAGTTTTATACCTGGTTTAGCCTCGCCACAGTGCTCTTTAGGGCAAACAGCCAGGACCGTTTCATTTAGGACGAATTTACAGTTGCCCTCTGCACCTTCCCTTATCTGCCCACTGAGTACCTTCCATGTGATACAGTGGTCCCCCAGCCTTTTTGGCACCAGAGACCAGTTTCATGGGAGACAATTTTTCCACGGACCAGCGGTGGGGGTGGGGATGGTTTGGGAATGACGCAAGTGCATTGCATTTATTGTGCAGTCAGACCTCTCTGTTAATGATAATCTGGATTTGCAGCTGCTCCCCAGCGCTCGCATCACCGCCTCAGCTCCACCTCAGATCATCAGGCATTAGATTCTCATAAGGAGCCCAAAACCTAGATCCCTCGCATGTGCGCTTTACAGTAGGGTTTGAGCTCCTATGAGAATCTAATGCCACTGCTGATCTGACGGGAGGTGGAGCTCAGGTGGTGATGTGAGCGATGGGGAGCGGCTGTAAATAGAGATGAAGCTTTGCTCCCTCACCTTCCACTCACCTCCTGCTGTGCTCACCTCCTGGTACCAGTCCATGGCCTGGGGGCTTGGGGACTGCAGATGTGTCAGACACAGTGGTAGTCACTGAGGTCTGACAAAGGGAAAGAATACCGAAACAAGAGCTGAATTTAATACTCACTGAAGTCTCCTCCAGCACAGACAGCAAGGAGCTGATCCTGTAGAGGGGTCTGTGGAGTGTGGTCGAGGGCATTGGTAGGCTTCCAGAGGTGGGAGCCGGTTAGTTGATGCCAGCTGTGGAGACCTGGGTATTCGGATGAAAATGTTGTAGAAGGGCTGGCTTTCAAAAGCAGGGGGCTGTTTCTGGCTGGTGTTCCAAAGTGCATTCATTTAGGCAAGTTGCCATTGATTCATTAAACTGAGGCAAGCTGTCTTTGCTCCATTAAACCAGCTGGTTCTGGAGGTTACTGGTTGCCATAACTACAGAGCATTTCATCTTTTCCTAGGAGTGGGGGAACTTTTTTATTTTCAGGTCTCTGTCTTCCAGAAAATCCTAATCTATGTAGGGGGTAGACGTGGAAGCTAAACACAGAGACAGCATAACAGGGAGGTTCAAAATATAGGTTTCTTGCTAAACACGGAAGATTGGATACTTGCATTCATTCCTGCTCCCTCCTGAATCTCCACCCAGGTGATGCTAACGGGTTATAAAAAGTTATAAAAAGGCATAAATTTATGAAAGAGAAGAGAACATGAAGGGAGACAACAGGAGGGGGTAGAACAGTTCAGAGATGCCCATCAAATTTTTGAAGCCCACAAATAAGTTAGAAACTGCTAACTCATCTGGCAGACCAGAGACAGCTGAAACCATACTGCCTGCAGAGAGGGAAGCCAAGAAACAACACTTTGCCTCAGAAACCTAGAAAATCCCAGGAATTGGTGGTACCAGTCATCTCTGAGGGCCAGGCGAGGAGTGAGGCTGAAAACAGGACAGGTTGGCATTCTGTAAATGAAGCAGATCCTTTTCCACACCTGGGCCACCAAGTAGCCCACCCCCAACTCCAGCAGAAAATGGAAGGGCACTGAACTGAGGGACTGTGGAGTCAGGCAGAGCTGGAAGGCAGGGAGCTCTGCAGAAAGCAGGGGGATTCAGTGGAAATTGCTGTATTTCAGAGTAAGATTCTAAAACTTCCTTCCCTCTTAGAATGCTTTCATCTAGGACACCCACTCAAGTAAGGAACTGGAAGGAGAATTACTGCCTGGGGAAAATGACTACCCCGGGGAAAATGACCTAGAGATACCGACACTTTTCTGGGGAGATTTCCCATAGGAAATGGCTGGGCCCCTGCCCAATCATTCTGCAATAAAGTCTATCATTCAGTATATCACATTTCTCTACAAAGATCTTGTTATTAGGTTTTAGTGCCTCACTCTTAAGTAGAAATGAATAGGAAAGAATCACCTGTTTCCTCATATTTGAGGAAAGTCTACAGCATGAAAAACAGAGATAAAACAAACAGAAAAGAATTTGGAAGAAACTGAGAGAACAGAGGAACCAGAAAAATGAAGACCTACAAGTTATGTTCTCAGAAAGATAAAAGAAGCTATTGCATTCGTGAAGAAAGAATGAGATGTTTTTAAAAAACCATATATGGCTGGGCACGGTGGCTCACGCCTGTAATCCTAGCGCTCTGGGAGGCCGAGGCAGGAGGATCGTTTGAGCTCAGGAGTTCGAGACCAGCCTGAGCAAGAGCCAGACCCTGTCTCTACTAAAAATAGAAAGCAATTGGCTGGACAACTAAAAATATGTAGAAAAAATTAGCCGGGCATGGTGGCACATGCTGGTAGTCCCAGCTACCTGGGAGGCTGAGGCAGGAGGATCGCTTGAGCCCAGGAGTTTGAGGCTGAGCTAGGTTGATGCCACGGCATTCTAGCCCAGGCAACGGAGTGAGACTCTGTCTCAAAAAACAAATAAACAAACAAACAAAAAACTATACGTAAGCCTTGCATCTGTAGTCCCAGCTATTCGGGAGGCTGAAGCTGAAGCAGGAGGATTGCTTGAGCCAGGAGTTCAAGTCCACCTGGGCAACAAAGTGAGACCCCATCTCTTAATAAAAAACCACACCATATGTAGAGGATAAAAATATCTTGAAAATAAAAATTATGATATTAAAAAAATCAATAGATAGAAACAAAAAATCAAAAGATGTCAAATAATAATTGTATGACTTTCAGAGCGTTATTGGACCTCTCTGTCCTACTTCCCTTTCCTATAAAATGGGGCTATAAACAGCAACTAATTCATAGGGTTGCCATGAACATTAAATGATTTAATACGTGTGATAAGCATATATTTATTGCTACCTTATTTTTCGTTTGCTATTTCACTTGCTATTTTGTAGCAGAGCAGATATCAGTTCCTTATTTAGTGTTAGCATATAAATAAAGTTATTTGCATAATTGCTACTTGTTTATTTATTGGCTTCTTAGAAAAAAATTAGTCTATGTCAATAACATAGAAAAGGATGTTACTAGGTTATTAAGTATGGAATGTCCTATTTCCTTAAGTACTAAGTTTGACAGTTGATATCTCCGACATTTCACTTTGACACTTCTTGGTTTTTTTTTATTGTGAAGGTACATCCTTAGTCTTTCAAACGCATGTTTTGGTTTGTGATTATCTTTCAAAAATTTTTTTAGAGCAATTTTTGTGAAACAATGGAGAAGTCAAAATTCGTGTTATTTTCGAATATGAGTTCCGTCATGGAACTCATACTGTTCAGACAGCTTGAAATATCAACAAAGCGTTTGGGAAGGATGTGGCTAATGAACACACAGTACGTCGATGGTTTGGGAAGTTCCATTCTGGTGATTTTAATCTTAAAAACGAGCCATGTGGGTGACCTGAGACCAAGGTGGATAATAAGCTGAAAGCTGTAGTGGAAACGAATCCATCTCAACCTACGCATGAATTAGCAGCAAGGTTTGACATTACTATTCCGACAATATTGGACCATTTGAAACAAGTGGGCAAGGTAAAGAAACTGGATAGATGTTCTGCATGAATTAGATGAGCGTCAGAAGAGAAATCGTCTCGAAGCTTGCCCTTCTTTGCTGTCACGGCATAAAGGCGAACCATGTCTACACTGTATTGTTACGTGTGATGAAAAATGGATTCTTTGTGACAATCTCAAGTGTTTGGCACAATGGTTGGATAAAGATAAAGTGCTGAAACACAGTCCAAAACTGAATATTCATCAACAAAAGCTAATGGTGTCTGTGCGGTGTTCCGGCGCTGGTATTATCCACTACAGCTTCGTGAAACCTGGTCAGTCGATTACAGCGGACGTCTACTGCAACCCGTTGGATGAAATGAAAAGGATGCTTGTGATTAAGCAGCTGAGGTTGGTCAATAGAGACAGGCCAATCCTCTTGCAAAACAACACTCCACCGCATGTCACAGAAACAATGCTGCTCAAACTACAGCGGCTGAACTTGGAAACTCTCTGTCATCCACTGTGTTCACCAGCCCCTGCACAAACTGACTACCACTTCTTCCAGGCCTTGAACCACTTCCTGCAAGGAAAAATATTCCATTCTCAACAAGTTGTGGAAAACTCCTTTCGTGATTTCATCATCACTTGCTCTCCATGCTTCTTTGCTGCTGGCATAAACAAGCTACTGTTAAGATGGCAAAACTATGTGAACAGTTTAGGTGCATACTTTGATTAATTGCACTGCTTCTTGTTTGAGATTATTTAAACTAAACTTTTGATTTGAAATTGGACATTTCATATTTAATGACCTAATATATAACTCAAAAGTACTTTAAAAACTAACCCAGTAGTGGCTGGGCATGGTGGCTCAGGCCTGAAATCCTAGCATTCTGGGAGGATTGCTTGAGCTCAGGAGTTCAAGACCAGTCTGAGCAAGAGCGAGACCCCATCTCTACTAAAAATAGGAAAATTAGCCAGGCATCCTGGCATGTGCCTGTAGTCCCAGTTACTTGGGAGGCTGAGGTAAGAGGATCACTTGAGCCCAGGAGTTTGAGGTTGCTGTGAGCTATGATGGTGCCATTGCACTCTAGCTTGGGCGACAGAGTGAGACTCTGTCTCAAAAAAGAGAACAAACGAACAAAAAACTAACCCAGTAGTAATTATTTCTAAGCGCAAGATGGCAATGAGAAATTCATGGTGCCTATTGTCAGCTGTTTTGATCCCTAAACTTAGAGTGGCAGGTTGGGGGTTGAAATCCATTCATTTTTCAGAAATTATATACTCAGCACCTATTCTACTATACTAGGTGCTGGTGCTGGTATTCGGTATTTTTATAATTGCATTTTTCTATCTTTTTTGTTTGTTTGTTTTGAGACAGAGTCTCACTCTCTTGCCTGGGCTAGCGTGCTGTGGCATCAGCCTAGCTCACAGCAACCTCACACTCCTGGGCTCAAGCGACCCTCCTGGCTCAGTCTCACAGGTAGCTGGAATTACAGGCATGCGCCACCATGCCCAGCTAATTTTTTATATGTGTATATATTTTTAGTTGTCCAGATAATTTTTCTCTATTTTTAGTAGAGACGGGGTCTTGCTCTTGCTCAGGCTGGTCTTGAACTCCTGAACTCAAATGATCTTCCTGCCTCTGCCTCCCAGAGTGCTAGGATTACAGGTATAATTGCATTTTAAGAAATATAAAAATGGCTGTCTAAAAACATTTTTAAAATGTAGGGTTGTAAATTGAAGGTGATGAAATATCTCTCAGAAAGTAGAACAAAAAGACAAAGAAATGGAAAGTAGGAAAGCAAAGATAAGAAAATTAGAAAATCAGCTCAGGAGATACAACATCTGAATAATAGGGGTTGCAAAGAGAAAAAACATGCCTGGAGAGAGAGGGGAAATAGAGGGGAGGAAGTTACCAGAGAACTAATTTTTAAAAAGTTCTCAGAACTGAGTTTCTGATTGATAGGACCCACTGAGTGCACCTAGTCACCTCATCTTGAAATTTCAGAACCCTGGGGATAAAAAGAGGATTGTAGAAGCTTCCAGGTTGGGAAAAAAAGGGCACATATAAAGGATTCACAATCATAATGGCCTTGGCTACTCAACAGTGACACTGGAAACTGGAAGACAATGGAACACTGTCTTTAAAATTCTGAGAGAAAAACTATTTCCAGCCTGTAATTATAAACTAGGTACTCTATAAACGTGAGGCAAGAGTAAGTTTTAATCTCTAATAGTTCACCCATAATCTTTTTTCAGAAAGCTGCAAAAAAGAAATTCTAAAAAAAGGATTAACATAAGATCCAGAAAACGAGAAATCCATTACAAAAAAAAAAAAAAAGAGGCAAAGGGAACTCGAAGGATGATGGTGAAGGGAAATCTCAGACAGCAGCCGGGAACTGGAGCCAGCCGTCCAGATCGGGGTAGGCTAGAAAGCGCCGGGAGAGATATTTCCAGGAAAGCGAAATTCCTACCATACCTGAAGGGCTTAAATGTATCGAGATATAGACGGTTGGGTTAGAGTTTAGGGATGACAGAGTGATTGAAAATTAAGCAATAGCTCCAAAGAAAAAGTGGTTCTCAAAACCAGGCAAACAAAAACATTAGGCAATTTTTAATTCCAGAGTAAACACAAAGGTACAAGAAGGGTAAGATGATCATAGTACACTGCATGTAATCGGTCCATTGTGTGGCTCAGCTGTACTTGGTACACAGTAAGTGCTTAACAGATTGTAGCTCTGTAAGATGTATTAAGAGATGTGATAGAGAAATGCATAAAGTTGCATAGGAAGAGTTTTGAAAGTAGAACTTAATTCTGTCCGGAGGAGATAGGAAAGGCTTCATAGTAATAGGAAGTCACCGTTGGGTCTAGATGAATAAATAGAGCTTGACAGGTTACAAGTGTGAAGGACATTCCAGTGAAGAGAGGTATAAGCTGCAACATAGGAGTGTGAAAGGATATCATGTATTAGCAAAGAAAATGTGAACCAAGGATTTATATTCTGCTAAATTGACTTTCAAGTGTAAAGCCTATGGACAAAATGTTATGAACCTTTAAGAACTCAGCAAATATTGCCTCCCTGAACTCTTCCTGAGGAATGTACTAGAATATTAACCTCGGATAATCAAAATGACTAAAGAGATCTTGACATAAAGGCAGGTGGCACTGATCATTAATAAATAGCTCTATGGCTGGGCACGGTGGCTCATGCCTGTAATCCTAGCACTCTGGGAGGCCGAGGCAGGCGGATTGTTTGAGCTCAGGAGTTTGAGACCAGCCTGAGCAAGAGCGAGACCCGTCTCTACTAAAAAAAATAGAAAGAAATTATCTGGACAACTAAAATATGCAGAAAAAATTAGCCGGGCATGGTAGCTAATGTGTGTAGCCCCAGCTACTCGGGAGGCTGAGGCAGGAGGATCACTTGAGCCCAGGAGTTTGAGGTTGCTGTGAGCTAGGCTAACGCCACGGCACTCACTCTAGCCAGGGCAACAAACTGAGACTCTGTCTCAAAAAAAAAAAAAAATAGCTCTAACATCACAGAAAAGAGACAATCATACGTTAGTTACATCCTAATGCAAGAGCATGGCACTACCTGTGAAACAACAGTGTTGAGAAAATTAAACCCAAGTCCAATCATAATGGAAACCTAAGATGGCTGGTGGAGAATAATTTCAGAGAAAAGTTGGAAGCACCCAGATGCCTAGTTCCAAAAGGAGAGGGAGGGAAAGGTAGGAGTCCAGGAGGAGAGTGAGACTTCTAATGTGGGTCACCTTCCAGTATTTAATCTAACACTTCCTGTCTTTAGGCTGGTGACACCCTATGATACCTCCTGTGATCTCTGAATCACACAGTTTTGTTTTGCCTTAATTTTGGCTCTCAGATGCCGAAGATTGAATTAATCACACGGTTCAATTCCTGGCACATTATCATCATTAGTCTGTGCAAGGTCCTTCTCTTGTTTTATTTATTTCCCATTAACCCCATTTTCCACTTGCATCTTCTTTCTCTCTTGTAGGCAAGCATTCCAATCTATTTAATATGGTTTTTTTGCTTGTTTGTATAGTCTTTACAAGTATCTATGTGTGCATATGTATTTTTGTTTACAAAAATGTGCATAATATACTTCATAGTCTTGGGCATTACGCTTTAAGTCCAGCCATGTTACACTATGCATATTGGGCCTGACGCAGTGGCACTCGCCTGTAATCCTAGCACTCTGGGAGGCCGAGGCGGGAGGATCGTTGAGCTCAGGAGTTCGAGACCAGCCTGAGCAAGAGCGAGACTCTGTCTCTACTAAAAATAGAAAGAAATTAGCTGGACAACCAAAAGTATATAGAAAAAATTAGCCGGGTATAGTGGCGCATGCCTGTAGTCCCAGCTACTCGGGAGGCTGAGGCAGAAGGATTTCTTGAGCCCAGGGGTTTGAGGTTGCTGTGAACTAGGCTGATGCCACGGCACTCTAGCCCAGGCAACAGAGTGAGACTCTGTCTCAAAAAAAAACCAAAAACCAAAAAACAACAATATGCATATTTGATCTATTGCTTCTAATTGCTGCAGAATTCTATATGCATACCCACATTTTACTAATCTACCCTCCCAGTGATGGACACCCAGATTATCTACCACAAATATTTTTGCAGTGAACGTTTTTGCATGTCCCCTTATGCACCTGAGAATATTTTACCACGGGATGGGCTTAAATACTGCCCAGTGTTCATTCAATGATAATTAATAAGTATTTAGTGAATGTTACTATTATACCAGGCACTGTTTTAGGTTCTAGTGATACAGGGGGGAAGCAAGATAGACAGCATTCTTGCTCTCAAATAGCTCACATTCGAGTGTAAAAAAAAACAGAATAAAGAAATTTTTACAGGCAGTAACAAGTCCTAGCAGAAAATTAAAATATTATGATGTGCTAATATTAGAATGGCTACTTAGATTAGGTAGGTAAGAAAAA
>CAUYSK010048056.1:0-29948 GCA_963575035.1 Avahi laniger
TTTGAGGTTGCTGTGAGCTAGGCTGATGCCACGGTACTCACTCTAGCCAGGACAACAAAGTGAGACTCTATCCCAAAAAAAAAAGAAAATATTTATAATTCTGAGGTCAAGTGAAGAAGAACACAATGAGAAAGTATATAATATTTGAAAATATACATTTTAAAATATTAATACTATAATGACATAAACATGTAGTATAGCTTCTCATACATAAATGTAAGTGGACTGTGTCAAACTTGGGATAGTTCTTACCTCTATGGAAAGAAAAACGAGAAAAATGACAGGAGAGCTTCAGTTACGTCTGCCATTTTCGTTCTCTTTTTCATAAAACTTTTAAAAGCCAGTATGTTAATATCTACTTAATCTTGATGGCAGATATACATGTGTCTATTTTCTTATTGTTGTTACTGTATATGATATCCTTCACTTTTTTAAATAAAAACACTTTTTAGAAGAAAAATATTAAAGCATGAAGTTAGAAGCAAAACTGCAATTAGAGAATAATTTGCAATTGTGAGTGGACTTTAGTATAAGTTAGGGGAAGCAAATATTAACATAAATTCAGTAATTTCCCCAAGCAAGGCTCAGCAGCATTTTGACATAAGACTACATAGTTTATATCTGGAATCCTTAAATGGCTTAATGCTAAGGAGGTGACATAGGGGAATATCCATCTTGCATAGGGAAACTCATACACAAACATAATAATATATTCTGGTACAAGAATTATTTTATAGAATGGTACAATATTTGGTAGAAAGCATTACGTGAGTAAAAAGTGCAAAAGTAATACGCACATAAGATTAAAGTGGCTAATGTGTTTCAAGTGGCTTTAATGCTTAATATTCTTCTTCCAAAGCAACCTCACGGCATGAATATGTCTCTAGATCTTGTTGGGTAAAGTTCATAGCATAAAGCTCACTTTGGCAATGACTGGGCTGCCAACGTCAGTCTGGTTTCTCTCCAGTTTTCTCTTGAAGGGGTAAGGAGACATGAAGGACGGCAACATAAAGTGGCTAAAGTCCCCTCTTATCCCGACCACCATAGACGTTGGCAGGAGACGTACCCACTCTCAGCCTCCCTTTTGCCCTGCCTGGCATTTTATCTCACTGGTCGGAATTGAGGACTGCTTCATTTTGCCACGTTTACCAGTAGGTCCACTGACTGTTAACTTCTGCCCTCTCGTCCAGTTCCCAAAGTGCCTATGTGGAACAAACCAGGCAGGGTGTCTTCTCTTTTATCAATTACCAAATAGATTAGTCAGGGCCTGTTCTGAGGATAGGACATATCTTCCCTTTCTTCATAGGAAGGCTTGATTCGCTGATGCCAATATTTAGATTCAAGGTGGAAATATTAATGTAAGATTGCACTAGAGTTCTAGGCAAAGCCACGCACTCCAGTTCAGCTCCTACCAATGATCCCTGCGTTACCGTTGATTTGGGTGAATCCAAATGATCATAAAGTATACTTTGATTCCCATTCAGCTATGCACAGAGCTCCCTCCCATAAGGACCTCCAGGGGAAGGGGGATGATCGAAAGGAAAATATTTTACATTCTTGCCGGGGAATATTTTAACATCAATAATATATTGCCAGTATTTTCTACAGACCCCATATGAGTAAACTATTCCCGATGCAGGAAAATGTGAGTACTACAGATTTTAACCTAGGAACGTAAAAGCTTGAAATAAAAATCCCCTACAGAAAAAGTCTTTGGAAAAGCTTCAATATTAACAACAAATTTACACACTCTGGGTTTTCTTCAATACTTGGCAAAACAGTGCTCTTATCTGTGACTTTAAACTTTTTTATGTTGATTGTTTTTATTTCTCTATTCCCTGGGAAGTTCAACTAACTGGAGTAGGAATTATTTTCAAATGCGAGTATTTATTGTTTTTATAGTTATACTTGCTTGTAATTAGAATAACATGATCTGCTAATTAAATTCCCTTGGAAAACAAGAAACTACATTATTATTAGGAGATATATTTCCACAAATGGTTTTTACCATCTTTACCACTTAAAAAAAATTAAGAAGTTTTTCAAAACTCATAAGCAATACTGGGAAGTATTCGGCTTTCTCTATATGCAAATTCATTGGAGAATTTATGAAACAGTAAATAGGTTTGTGTTTGTCTCTTTGTTTCTTTGTAGTCTGCGGCAAATCCAAAACCACTGAATATTTAAAGAGTCTTTTTTAATATAGGTATATAAAGAGTTGTGTAAATATTTTCTGTCCAATCTTGGAACAGGCAAAAATGGCACATTGGCTGTGACCCCGCAGAGCAGGCTGGGAGGGCCAGATTGTGGAATCCACCTCAAGGGTAGAACACACACAGGGCTCAGACACTGTAGCAGGTGCCAGGAGGAAATCTGGCCAAGCAGGTCATAAATAGTAATACAATTGCATACAAAATTCTGCATAAGAAAGTTCCAATTTTGAACATAGCATTATCCTACCAGGCAAGCAGATAATAGCGCTAGGAATTCAGGAGCGACTAATACTTGAAAGATCAGACAAGTTGTCAGGAACTCAGCATCAAGGAAGTCTTCAGAGGTGGGAAAAAAAGCAGCTAATCCATACGGGTGTGTCATGTGGTACAGTGGAAATTGAATATAAATTGATCCATTTAATCTTCAATAATCTGAAATACTTTCTATTTTATGAAAAAGGAAATTTTGTGGTCCAGGCAGGTTAATCATAATAATAGCTAGCACTACCTGCTATTCAAACCCTGGTCTGACTCCAAATCCTTGCTGTCTTCAACCCACTGCAAATAAAAATCACATTATGTTTAATTAGCATATGAATTCATAAATCACCCCCAGGCTGGGGAATTTGGGACGAATAAATATGAATTGTTTCAAATGATACAAGTTTGCAAATGTTCTGGAGTCTCTCTGTTATTCTGTCCTCATTAATTTATGTTCTTTATAACTACAAAGGTGATACTAAAGCTTTGTCATAAGGTCACAGGGGAAAAATAAACTATTAGAAAGTGTCTAGGCAGTGTCTGAAGTCTACACAGTGTTTTTTGTCATTCAGGAATACTCTGCTCCTATGTGATTTCCTTCTTAGTTGAAATTATTAATAGATGTTATTTAGGTTTTAAAAAGTTTCCTTGGTATGGTGGAAACACTGCTATATGTTCACCAAAACTCCTGTAACATTCCACCTTTCTGTACACAATGAAAGCCATACTTCCCAGCCCCCTTGCAAGTAAATGGGTACATGTGACAAATTCAGGCCAATAAATATAAATGAATGACTTGCATCACTTTTGAGCTGAGGGCAGAATGTTGGCGCAGATTGGGGACTGGAAGATATTGGTGGAGGGAGTTTTGCCCAGGGCTGAACTTAACAAAAGGAAAATAGAAAAACTGAGCTCTTAGGACATGATTCAAAAACTCAGTCACTAAAGAGGAAAAAAAGAAGTTGAATTTTCAGAGCACAGCTAAATGAGTCCGAGTTGAAGAAGCAACAAGCATTTCTGAGTTTTGTGTCCAGAGTGTTATTTTAGAGTCGCTTAAAAATCTTCTGCCTAAAATCAGGGTGTTGTACATTCTAGGCAGATGATAACTGTACGAGTGTATTTGTGCAAATGTGTGCAAGGGTCACAAATAGCTCTAGGTCTAGAGAGAAAATGAATGCAGAGTATCAAAACAGCTGATATTAAAGCAATACTCAGGTTAAATATGTTATTTTTGAACTCTAAACCTATATTTTGGATTAAAGTAATACGAGAGCATTTACTTATATGACAATGGTAGACTGATAGGGTAGACCAGGCTGATAAATTAGATTCTTTAAAAGAATGACACACATCTGTTGTCTTGTGAGAAAAATGTATATCAGTAAATAAAGCAATCAATCTGCTAATTTTATGTTTTACTTTGGTACCAAAATTTGGAAATATTCAGTAATTTTCTCTCAAGGTATACACATAAATAGGGTCTCTCAATAATCTCAAACACTTCCACCATGGAAAAATAGATCACGTGGAAGAAAATAAGAAGCTCAAGTCAAGTCTTTTGTTTCTCTTTTTAGTTCCCAGTCCCAGTGACGTCATGACATTATTCCTTTCTATTATGAATATCACAAGGTCATTCTACTTGCACACTCACTGAAGCAATAAATCAGTGACTAATTGTACTGCACATTCTTCATGTGAAGTGTGGCTTGTGATGATTTACATTATTTAGAACCATAAAAGTGAGATTAAACTATTGCCATAAATGATTACAGAAAAGGGCACAGAAAGAAATGGCAACATTTAATGAAAAGGGTAGCTTCTGCTTGGAGGCACGATCACCGCTCCGTGGCTCTCCTGGTGTTCCTAATGTTGTACCTTTCGAGTCAAAGCAATTACTGCAATTCTCTGCGGAACCAATATTTTGCCATGTTTTATCATCTCGATATAGATGCATTTAAAATGGTGCAATATCATCATCATTGCCATGGCGGAAGATAAGCCTCAGGTAAAACACAGCGTTATCCAACAAGATAAATATTTTACAACATTTTCAGTTTGAAATTTGTCCTGTGTACTTTGCACTGTCATCCTAGGTTTTGGGAAGGCATGCCAATTTTTTTTTTAAATTATAAAATAATGTCTCATTTTTCTTCCTCTAAGAAATATGTTTTAAAGTCATAAATGGAATGGATAAAAACACGATTATCTTCAAATAGGATGATACATTTTCCATGGCTTCTATACCTCTCATGACCACAGATACAGTAAATCCTATTTTATATTTTTACCCTTTATGTTGTCATAAAGTCATATCACACCGATTTTTTTCTATAGCATAACATTCTATAAACTGCTACAGACAGAAGACAAAACAATGAAAATTGATAGAAGAAACGTTTACGTTGTATGGAGTTTCTCAGAATTCACATCTGTACTCTTTAATTGATGGAAATCACAAGAAACCGAGGCATATTGTCTTGGCCTGAAGGGCAAAAGGCAATATTTTGACCTTGCATCAAATAGTAAAAACAACAGACACAAAGTGCTGTGGGATTAAAGGGAATCACTTGTAAGCCTCAACTGTCTACTCTGTAGGTTACCCATCATGGAGCGGTTTGCCTGGAGGACTAATGTGCCTGCTGGGAAAAATCTCACTCTAATAGAAAACACCTTCAAGATGCATTTGTTTCACCGATAATGTGTTAGTATGGGAGGAGGGGACAGTTGAGCAATCAATGTCTCTCTCTTCAATTGTCTTAATCTCTTAAATTGCTCTTCCTTTCAAGACAATCTCTAAATGTGAGAGAAGGGGTGACAATAAATATCAAGTCAAACATGAGACCCATGGTGCACTTACTTGGCAGGACTGCTTTGAAATCTACATCATGGAGTGTAGCCCAAAGATGGGGAGGAGAGGTGAAAGCTGATTGGCCTTTGAGAAGTCTACTGGAGCACCAACCGGACACAGTGGCCTGGATGAGAGACAGGACATCACCAGCACCGCAGAATCTCCTCGTGCACCACGCACTGACCACCTCTTCCCTCGATGGTAACCCAGTGTTCTGACTTCTAACTTATGGCTGTTGATCTGTATGATCCATCTTTAATTCTAGGATAACGATGTCATGCTTAGAACTATTTAAAAGACACAAGGCATTTTTCAAAGGAAAAGCTAAGAAATGTCTTGTGCCTTGCCTTTCTATTTCCTGCTTTAGAATAGGTAATTAGATTTTCGCCTTTCAAAACTGATTTAAATTCTGGAAAAAGAAATAGATCTGGAAACTGATAGCAAATCAGACTAAGCAATTATGAGAAATCCGTAGTAATTTCTTTTTTGAATTATCTCTAGTTGAGCTTCTGAAATCTATAGATTCAAAGGAGATTGACAGAGCAAAAAAAACGCATGCAAATAGAGTAATGGATAAAGGCAGAAAAGGGAGCTAGGAAGGAGGAAGAAAAATAATATTAGCCTTATAATTTTTCTTTTTCTTTTTTCATTTAATGCCTATTAAATGACTTTAAATAGTCCCAAAGTTTTAATGCTTCTTTGGAGATTTAAAAAAAACATATTTTGCATTTTTTCAATTTTATTTTACATTCTCTTATGAGAATCTTCAGCCCTTATACTGCTTTGCAAAAAATAGTCTCATAAGTATAAAAACAAGGAATAAAACCCACAAACATCATGACAGGCATAATATGAAATCTACAATGGGAATGCACTTTCTCCATACGTTGTCAAGCTTTGAAGCAAATATTTCAGAAAATATATCAGGAAAAGACTTGGCAGTTTCCTTATAGAGGAACAACCAGAATAACAGAAGTCATAAAACTAAAATTACTTCATCTTCCTAACAACAAATTTAATAACTCACTTGGATGTATTTCAATAAAATTTGCCTTCCCTCCTATCACAGTATATTGTGCATGGAATCAGTTCCATTTGCATCCCAGGGATTTCGCTGCTGGAATTATTATTCTCTCTTGTCTTTACCATGAATTTTGCCCACTCTACTTGCTTGTTGTCCTTCAGTTTACAGACATATGTTGTAATATTTCTCACCTTAAAACAAAAGCAAAAAACAATGTGTCTCATCATGAACATTGCTATGCTTTAAATGTGTCCCCCAAAGTTTATGTGCTAGAAACCTAATCCTCAATGAGAGATGGGACCTCTAAGAGGTGATTAAGTAATGAGAGCTCTGCTTTCATGAATGGATTAATGCCATTATTGAAGGAGTGGGTTATTTATCTCCAGAGTGATTTCTTGATAAAAGGATGAGTTCAGCTGCCTTCCGATCCCTCTTTCTCCTGTGCTTTCTTGCCCTTTTGCCTTCTGCCCCCAGATGACGCAGCACAAAGGCTCTCGTCAGATGCTGGCGCTATGCTCTTGGATTTCCCTGCCTCCAGAACTGTAAAAAATAAATCCCTGTTCTTTACATGCCCAGTCTGTGGTATCCTGTTATAGCAACATGAAACAGACTACGACAAATATCTATACCACAGGGTTCGCAGGAAGGAGAGAAGCACAGCCTTTTTGAGGACCCAACCATGTGTTTTGCTTTGTCCCTTATAAATTTTAGACTTTAGGAAATTTAAAGAAATCGAAAACGTATTACACATTTGTCTCCATTAGTTTTTTTGAGTTATCAAGTTAATATTTCTTAAACTTGATACATGTAAAAAATTTCTTGAAAAATAAATGGAGCATTTTGAAATAACATTTGAAGGCTTTCATTTTTGGCATATCTGGATAGTTCTTAAAGTGCGAGTTGCCTGAGAATCCTGCTATTTCATCACTCAGTGCACATTCTACCTCCCGCTGGGCTCAGCTTTAGTGAGATCTTTTTGATTAGAAGTTTCCTTTCATTCTGGTAAGATGAATGTTTAAGGATACATCAAAGTATACTTGATCAGCTGAAGATTTTTTTTTACTAAAATAGTTAATGCAACACCTTTATCTTAATGAGTAAGACAAGATTTCAAAACAGGCATGCTGTTTTAAAATCGTTCACTTCACTGCTACATTTCTGAGGGTGAACCAAGGTCATCTTTACTTTGGATGACAAAGGTTTAGATTTCCTTAATATAAGTAAAATAAATCTAAGCAATGATTAGTTAATTCCAAGGGCAGTTCTACCACTTCCATAAGGTCCTCTGAGGAAAAACAATATACTGCTGAACATTTCTACAGGGTATTAGAGCAGCATAGAATAACTAAAAATCGGAATTCTTTGTGGTTGATAGGTGTCATGTGTTGGTGTTATGTGATTTAATTATTGATCTATTCCATTAAAATTTATTGCACACCAAACATATGTTATGCCCAGTGCTGGGCTCTGAGCATACCCAAAGTGAGCTATTAATAGATATGGTCCTTGCTCTTGAAAATCTCAGAAGCTGCTGAGAGAGATAGCCGTGGAAGAAGTCATTATAATATAATCTAATAATAATGATGATGAGAACAATAATAATAATAGTTCATATTAATATTTTGTGTGTTGTTTTTTCCAGAGTTGGCAGACGCAATTAGGGTGAGTATGAACTCTCAGACTAAGCACTGACAGATAGAAAACACCCTACACAAAAAGCAATATTTTTGTTGTGTTTTGAATAGTGAACAAGAATGTACGGGGAAAAGTAAAAGAAAGGATATCACTAGCAGAAGAAATGTCTCTTTGTAAAATTATAGGATCAAAAAATAACTCTGAGTTGCCATCTGGGCTATATGAGAATCTTAGTGTTGCTGAAGCAAAAGCTTTTGGAGAAGATGTAGTTGATTAAATTGGGTATAAAATCAAAAAGATAAATTAAGACCAAATTATGTGCTGGTTTCCCCACCTTCTACACCACGTGGCAGTGTCTGATTTTATAATGAAAGCAATGGTGAACCAACAGAAATCTTTCGGTTGGAAAAAATGTACTTAGACATTTTTTGGAAGGCAAATCTGGTAACTTTGTGAATGTGTATATAAATAGATAAAACAAAAAAGATATTGACAAGAACACTTACCAAGCTGTTGTAGTTGAAAGACATTAAGAGCCTGGACCAAAAGTTAGCATAGATGGGTCAAAATAAAGGATTAAATTTGGAAGAGATTTCTGATAGACTGAAATGGATTTTGTGCTGTATTGGAAGAGATGATTTTGAGAGAAAAAAAGTTAACAATGATTATGAGATTTTTGGCTTGGAAATATGGATGAATAGTGTTATATTTAACGAAAAGGGCTAGAAAGTTCGCTTGGGGAAGGAAGATGACTAATTCTTTTGGGGATGTGCTGGGCTTGAAGTCCGGGGGGACCTCTAGGCGTCCATCCCATATCCTCTTATTGAAAGCGCCACATAATATGGGACAAGAATAGACAGACCTCAGCTAATACAATTGCAATTCTAATAGGTTAGAATAGTTCTGGCTATAAGGAGCTTTGAATTTAAACGTTGCAGAAGTGATAAGCTTTGTTATTATTCAGAGCAACTTTGAGGAACCCAAGTTTCTAGGTCAGCATGACATTTCTTAACGTGCATTTGGACTCCTTGGTTATTTTAAACCTCTTTGATCCAAGAATTTCATATCATTGGCTTTATCTAATGAGGCCATATAGCTTTATTATGAAGAACATTGCCTCTTGGTTCAGACAAAATTGGAGTTTTAATCTTCTCTTTTTTTTTTTAACAAAAATTCACTTTTATTGAGTACATAATATTTAAATGTTAATTCGACCAATACCTATGTGATTTGGGGCAAGTTTCATAATGGGAATAATTAGAACTAGCCTATGTAACTGTTAGGCATAAATGAGCTAGTTTAAATATCTTTAGATAATAAACCTTAGAGAACAATGCCTGAAACGCAATATGTCCTAAGTCAATATTTATTCATATTATAAGAACTAGTCCTGAGAAGGTAAAATCAGTGTTATTTTCCATTTCTCCAAACTTTACCTTTTTGGTCTTTTAAATATTCCTTCATTGAGGAATATAATGGAGACCATAATTAATTTGAAAATTACTTATTAAGAAATTTCTAGTCAGGTAAAGATAATCTGCAAAAAAAGAAAGAGCCATAAATATTTCTGGGGGAAAAAACTAAACTATTTGATATCTTTCCCATAAACATTTTTTAGGGAGTGGCCTTCTACTCCAGATGGTTCTGGTGAGTCTGTTAATCTAGGACTGCAGATAAGGCCATGACCCAGTTCAGAATCTCTTTTCTACAAACACATACGGATGAAAGTGGTCAGAACAGAATTGTTGGCTGCTTCATCCTAAAGAGATGCCCTCGAAGTTTCTGCTGCTGACATGTTCAAGCTGCCCTCATTTCTGCCTTTCTTAAGACTTCATCCTATAATAATGATTTTGATTTTTGAGCTACACAATTCTTAACAAAAATCCCCTTTTAGTCCCCTTTACCCCCTTTTATTATTTAAGTTAGTCGAAATTGGAGTTCGTTGATAATCAAATAACGCAAGTGATATGAAAACCAGTACCACACAAACTATAGAAAAGAAGACCCTTAGGAAACAGGGGGTATTTGGAATTAGTTATCAAGTTATCAAGCCCAAATTGAGTAAGTGGAATTGAAGTCTCCATTTGTATTCTGGGTAAGACAGAATCTGACCATTTCTCTCAGTATTAATATCTAACTTAATCGAGTTACTCCATGTGGTTCTGTAACTTGATAATGTTTTGGGAGACTGAACAATTGTTAAGGGTAGATCGACATAAAGGAGATGAGAAATACTTTTTACCAAAGAAGCGAAAGTTGCTTTTAAAGCATTAAATATTTAAATATTAAAAGAGAAAAATGAACTACAATTTGCAATTTTTATCACTTAGGACCTACGTAAGACCACAGTGAAAGAACATCCTACTGCTTGCAATTGCGTTGTTGAAAATAATACATGGAGACTGATTGGAGGAATTGCTGGATTTAATTGATAGTTGGCTTCTAGGCAAAAACTTAAAGGCCGATTATGCTGTTTAGGAGGACTAAGAACATTTGGAGAAATTTGGAGAAATTCCCAAATCCCTTGGAAATTATTTGCATTGTGCCTTTTCTTGCCTCATCCTTTTTTTTTTTAAATAGAGACAGGGTATCACTCTGTCATCCAGGCTGGAGTATAGTGGCCTGATCAGACCTCACTATAACTGTGAACTCCTGGACTCAAACGATTCTCCTGCCTCAGCCTCTCCAGTAGCTGGGACTACAGAAGAACACTACAGAAGAACACACAATGCCTGGCTAATTTTTCCTTATATTTTGTACAGACAGGATCTTACTATGTTTCCCTGGCTGGTCTTGAACCAGCTACCTTGGCCTCCAATGTGCTGGGATTACAGATGCGAGCCACCATGTCAGGCTTGTGTCGTGCCTTATCTGACTGAAGATAATGTGGTTCTCCTATAGAAAAACGTTAACTCTTCTCATACCGTGCTCCTTGTATTATTATTTACAAGGTTACATGTATTCAAAATCATGGAAACCTAGAATTGGTAAAGCAGAATCAGAAAAGTTAAAAAAAAAAAAAGAATTTTATCCAGAAGGATTCCCAGATGGTTTAAAGAAGAGATTCTCATTTACCGGAATCTGCCTTTGAAGTGATGGCATTACTATGCCTGGTCTAGCAGGTGACCCTGCCATCTAGGATGGCGACGGGGACCCATCCTCATCTTACTCACTGGGCTGTAGAGTGGGAATGCTGGATACTGTGGTATCAGCTCAACTTGGTTCGTGTAAGGAGGCCTCTGTGGCCTTGGAAGGAACTCACACATCGCATTAGTGAGTTACTATTTCTCAAGTGCCTTGCAAGCACTCTGCTTCCTCACCACCAACCTTTGGAATCAAGCGAATGCCTCAGATCAATTAACAAGGAGTAGGAAACCTCTTTCCCAAATCACAGACGGCTCAGAAAATATGCACACAACAGCAATACGAGGGCAACCGGACTATTACAGCCTCATTAATAGGACGTCCCTAGGGACAAAAAGAAAATTCTCTGATTAGGCAAAAACTTCCATCATCGCATTTTCTTTTCTATTTTGCTTAAAAGGAGTGATGTCCTGGGGTCAGGATCTACACTAATTCATGAGTTGTGACTAATGGACTAGAAAATTAGGTTCTTGGAAGGCTTCAGACTGAAAGATTGGAAAAGAAGTCTGGTCTTTGCTCTTCTTTCCATTATACGTGATTTTGGGGAATAATTTTAACACCGAGTCCTCTGTAAGTCTGTAATACTCCCTAAAGATATTGGATTTAGATCAAAGAAACCTCATGACATTGACCTTTGTAGGCTTTAGCTAGACATTATTTTAGATTGCCTCTCTTTGGGAATTGTTTGCAATTTTAAGTAGGTCAGTTTTGTAGACAAGGGCATTTTTGGAAATGAATATACACTACATGATTAAAGGCTGTGTGTGTGTGTGTGCGTGTGTGCATGTGTGTAGTGTGTCAATAAACTGGCACAAAATAATAATGAAAATAAACTGTGTGTGTGTTGATTATTTGTCCAGGCTCAATTTTTTGGGGACACCGTCTCCCACTCAATTTCATTCTAGTAAAGCTATCAATTGCAGAATTCTGGCTCCAGTATATAGGGTTGGCAGATGACTCAGGCTATGTTAATTTCTTTCTCAGGATTTAGACTTCAGCAGAAATACTCAGGAATAGAATGCTTTTAGTCATGAGTAAAACAATGTAGGTCCCTAAACGGAATGTTAGTAATTATTTTTATGTCGTTGTAATTCCTGGAGTTACATGTTTTCTGCCTTTCCATGTTTTTATGTTTTTTCTCTTTCTTTTTGATCGGTTACAATAATCACTCTTTTCCTGCTCTAATTCAGAAGGAAGAGTAAAGTCTGCAAAGAATCTATTAAGGTCCTTTTAAAAGCAGCTTGGATATTTTGTCATGACTATACACAAAAATATGCATATTTCTAAATATAGAAAGTAAATATTTTATTACAATGTGGTTATGAGAAAGGAAGACGTTAATTATTTTAACTGAGTTATACATAATATTCAACTGTATTTAAATATTCAGCAAATACTAAATTTAACAATGTATGTCAGAGAAGGCACATCCTTCCAGTTTCATTTGCCTCTTCATAATGGTGAAGAAATAAAGACATTGGGAAGACAACTGGTATCTTTTGTATCTAATGTCTGTAATAGAAGAAATTCAGGTTGATAATTATCTTAATCTCTTATGTTTACTTAATATTTATAATATCTACATCGATCCAGTATAATTTAACTGGGATGATGTTTAACAGGGAGTTTGTTGAAATGAAATTTGAAGAAATTTACCCAATATTTCCATTAGCAGTACTATTTAGAAGAAGGTATAGTCCAATGTTCCCAGCTGTCCCTGGATACACAAAACTAATTTAGCTAGACGTGCAGAGTTCCTGATGTTAGGGTGAATTGAGGGGCAGGGTAAATCACCATGTTCCCAAAGTGTCTATCTATAAATGGACTCTAGTTCTGCAAAAATCATAGCCCCTGGCTTAACCTGGCATGTAAGTGAAGGCATTCAACAAGTGCCCTGCCAATCATTTACTGGACTGCACAGACAAAGACCTGTTATCAGTGATGTGCCCTCAAACAGCCAACCACTTGGCTGTTACCATGGTGACATGAGAAAATATATTGGGAAGAAGAGTGAATTGTTTACATGTGGTGTGCACTCCATCCTTCCTATCCATCCTGGAAAATTCTTCCTATTAAATAATAAAATTAAAACATATTTAAAGCCAAAATATATAAAGAATTACTTTAAAATAGTTTTCAGTCTCACATTTAAAAGAAACAAATAAGCTTTGGAACTTCTGCCACATTTTAAAATACTTTTTCTTGAAATTATTTCTGAGAAGTCAGGAATTGAATACATTATAATGCACCAAATTATTGTTTGACATAGTACGAAATTAATAATCATATAGCAAAATCTCAACATTAATTAAGAATTCACATTTATACAGTTGCCATAGAGAAAAAGTATTACATGGGCAAAATTTTAATGGTAATAGAATTACAATGTCTATTCTCTGAGGCAAAAGTATGACTTGTGAAAATAGCAAAAAATAGAAGAAAATTCTTTATCTGTGTAGGGATAGCAGTGATAATACATATGAATTAACGTATATAAAATACTAGGAAGATTTCCACATGAGAAAATCTGTCTCATATTATTATAGTTATTTTTTCCATAAATTTAGTGACTTCATAAATTGATTGAAGGTATATAAAATACTTATGGAATTCTGTTCTTTGATGATGTAACACAGAGGTTTTTGCAACTTCAATATAACACCATTTTATGGTTTTCTTTATAGCCAACCCTATGCAGTGGTGTTTTTACACACCGTCTTAATAGATGTACCCTGTTACACGAAATTTACTATCCACCATTTTTCACCTCCTTGAATCCCTTGACTAGTGCCCAAGATAAAACTTCTTCCATAATTTATTCTGTCCTGTTCTCCTACCAATATACTCTCTCAAGCCTTTCTTTCCTCCTGTCTTTGCTCCTAAATATTTCCACTGTGAATTCTGAAACTCCCGTTCCATGATTAAACCATACTACGGACTCTTCCTTTACCTTTAAACTTGTGCCCTGGTGGATATAGATTTTGCCGCAGAACATTCAAGAGAAAGTTATCATTCTCCCATGCTGCACTAACGTGTGAGTGGGATTGGTATATTTTTGGTGCTCCAATGTCTTTTCCAAGCCACTGCTGCTAATTTCTCATGTGAAAACCAGTCTAGTGCTTTCCGTGGCTTATGGCAGTTGGCTATGTAACCAGCTACCCTTCCTCACCCTTTCATCAATGGCTCCTAACATTTCCTCCCCTTCACTGATACCTCTGTTGCCTGGCTTTTTTTGTCTTACTCTCCATTTAAGTTCTTATCATCCTCCTGGCTGATTAACTGTGCATATAAAAACCCCACATAACACACTCAGTTCCCAGTTCCTGGACCGAGATACTCCTGGTGACTAATTCGCTCCTAAGTTGCCCACTCGTGGTGGCCATAACCAGGTCATGTATGTCCAGCTCTGCATTCTTGGTCATCACTCAAGTCACTTTAACTCTTAAGTAATAAAAAAAATAAATTTTGTTTGCTTTCAAAAAGCTGTTATTCTTCTCTCTTCTTTTTTTTTTTGAGACAGAGTCTCACTGTGTTGCCCAGGCTAGAGTGCTCTATCTCTCTTCTACTGAGTGTTGGTCAAACCAGTGTTGTGTTTCCTGGATAAGGAAGGGAATCCCATGTTATGAACACGGGTGTCACCGCAGTGCCCCAAATGTGCGAGTCGGTGACAGAGCCTCCACACTGAACAGTCCATGCCTCTGTGGAGTCAGACTCGTTGTGTGAGAGAAGGGACAGTGGCTTGGCTTGCTAATGACCCCACCATGACACTTTATTGGGCCATCTACTTTACTTTCTAATCTCAAAGGGAGGCAATTATGACTCGGGGCTCATTTCTATTTTCCTGGCGATCTGTATCCTCTCCTAATATTCCCTGTACGATGTTACTTACACTAAGAAGTCAGTTAAATTTATCATAACAGCAGAGGGACCTGTTCTCCAGATCCAGCTGTAAATCTGAGGCCTGCTCCATCCTCATTTTTCATTTTCCAAGACACAGAGTGCCCTAGGAGTACCGTGGTATCTTGCATTGATCCATGCAATCACAGGAGGATTTTGGCGGGGTAGATTTTTGTCTTTCTTAGATAAAATCAACCAGAATTCTTGAATAATGCCTAGTGGCTTAAAACTATTATTTATTTAGCTCAAAATCCCATATTTAGCACTTTGGACTGGGCTCAGCTGGGCACCTGGGCCCACTCGTGTGTTTGCAGGGAGCTACGGTTCATCAGGACAGCTCTGCCTCTGTTGATTGAGTAGCTGGTGGCTGGAGCACCGGGGTGGAGGGAGCCTGATAACTTGGCTGTGTTCTCAAGCCATCCACCAGGTCAGTCTGGGCTCATTCACATAGCAGCAAGAGACTTTTGTGCCATGTAGGCTAAGAAGTTGTTTCCATTGCATCCTACTGGTTAAATTATGGCACATGGCCTGCCCAGATGCAAAGGGTTGACAAACAGAGTTCATCTAGGGGTGGGAAAAGCTGGAAATTATTTTGCAGTCTGCCATCATTGTTAGGAACTAAAGTTAACAGCGATGTAAATTTTGGAATCATCAGAAAACAAGTGCAGTCACTGTGAAAATAAAGATAAATAAATTCATAATTCTCAGGACCAAGAGCAACTGAGATTTTAAAAATAGCAGCTTTTATCAAAGCAGATAGTGAAAATTGTGGTTAAGTCACCAGTTAATAGTAGTTTAACCAAATAAAAATTCATAAGAATATAAATACAGATATGGATATAACTATTGACATAGAAAGAAATTTAGGTCTAATTCAGCCCAAGAATAATATGGCCAATTGATCCAAACTCTATAGCTAACTGTTGGCCAAGACAGAATTTGGAATTTGGTACTCTCTCAGCTAAGTGCTCTTCTCACAAAGCTATGCTCTCTTTTTATGGTACAAAGCTTTTTCAGGAGTATTTCCATTAAAAAACAACCACACCTCACCTAGTGCATTGACGAATACATTTTTCTGTCTCTTTGAACCAAGGAGCAGAATCTAAATTGGCAATTTTCTGATTACTGAGGATAAGACAGAAAATTGTCAAAATATATTAATAGGGCTTTTTAAAAGATAATAGGGTTATGTACTTTTATTCAATAAAAATTTTATTTGTAAGTTTTATCTCATTTCACTTGGCCAGGCTTATAAGGAAGAGAAAGAAGTTCATTATTCTCATTTTGCAGATGAGAAAAATGAGGCTCAGAAAAACTGGGATTTAAGCAGATTTCCATAGCTAGTAATTAAAAGTGTCCAGATTTGGGTTGATTAAGTAGCGTAAGTAGTGTATTTTGCTCATGTCTTCACTTAAAATATTTGAATCTTAGAGGGGAAGTTGATTAAAATTTTGCTAAATGGTAGAATAACAAGATAAGATAAATGATATTTCAAATGTCATTGTTATTATTACATCTAGGTTTGTTTGTGCTTATGAGAAGGTATAATGGTTCAGGAAATACTTGCATTAAAATACTTGGGGTTATTATACAGGCAAATCTTCAGCTCTATTTCTAAGATATCTGTTTTTATAAGTCCGTGGTGGCCTGGATTTTTTTTTTAAAAGCATACCCAAATTCTTCTTAATCATATTCCAGTTTGAAAAGAGCTGGGAACAGGGTCCTGAAAGTTAGAGAAATCCAACGTTAGAGGTACTAGATCGTCGTCATTTCTTATGATCGAGTAATAAAGAATAATTTTTAATGTTGCTGAATTTACATTTATTTCACTGCATCTAACTACTGCATAGCATACACCTTCATTTTATTTTTCATTTCTGTAGAGATAGACACTTTACTTTTCACAATGTTCTATTACTACCATTAATGCAGTAATGGACATACACACTTATGTTGCTATTTTGATCTATGCTCTAATTTCTCGTGGATATATTAGGATGGGATTGATGTACTGCATGAAATGACAATGTCTCTCAATTTATCCAAGATAATCTCAGTTTATGCCAATTATCTTGGATAGTTATAAAGTGTCACAGTTTGTACGATAAATTATAAAATCATCCTAGACATGGTATGTGTGCATATTTAATTTAGCTAGGTACTCTCCAGATTATCTCTAACACTTTATACTTCGTCTCACAGAACATGAGGATTCCTATTTCAACACATTTTATCAAGATTTAGCATTAGCTGACTTTCACATTTTTGCAACTCTGATGGCTATAAGTGATCCCTCCTTGCTATTTTCTAATTGCTACTAAGACTTGATTGTACTTTTATTTATTTAGTTTTAGTCATTTGGTATTTTCCACTTGTGAATTAACTACTTTTTGCCTATGCCCATTTTATATTGGATGTTCTATACTTTTTTTGTATCTGAAGTGTTAACCACTTTTCAGTTTGGGATATTAGAAATATCATTTCTTTACCTGTTACATATCTGTTAATATTGCAGATGATGTCCTTTGTTGAATAAGGATCTATAATTTTTGATGCATTCAATAAAATTCATTAAAATGTTGATCTATGTTTTCTCCTTTTGAGGATATTATTTAAAAACTCCATCCCCATTTTGAGGTCACAAAATAATTTTCCTATAATTTCATTTAAGTTGACTATTTGTATACTACATATTCAAATTTTTAATTCATCTAAAGTACACTTTTGAATAATAGTATGAAGTAGAGGATCAATTTTATTTTTATATATTGATCCAGGTTTCCAAAACCAACTAATAAACACTATGACATTTCCATATCAGCTGGTGATGGCTCCTTTATAATGTATTCATTCCTATGTATACACGACACTGCTTTTGGAAATTTTATTCTATTCAATTGCTCTATTCGTTCATTCATGCAACATTGTCAAATATTTTGCTTTGTTTTATATTTTTCTATGATTTTATAGATTGTCATAATATATATTGTGAAGATCCTCTAATCTTTGAACTTCTTGTTTTATTCCATACATAGTATTTATGTGCACCTAGATTTTCATATAAATTTTATAAGACCTTTTAAGTGCATCAAAATTCCAGCTGTTAGTGTTAGTTGAACATGGTTTGGAAGATGATCTCAGATTAGACAACTTTGCTAAACTTTCTTGTTAGAGCCAATAGTTTGACTGTTGATTTTGTTCAATTTTCTATTTAGGTGATTACATCATGTGAGTATATCACAGGTTTCTTTTTTCTTTTTATTTCTTGTCTTTCCATTCTCCATTTCTTGCACTGATTAGGATTTCCAATTTTATATAAAACAGAGTAAGTGGCAAAAGGAATTATTTTCATTTTTGAAATCGTAAAATGATTAAGCTTAAAGATTTTTATGTTCATTTGTTTACTTGTTTCACTATGATTTTTAAATGTATAGATGAGTTTTTGTTTTATCATAGCTTTTATTGTGATGAGTAAATTTCCTTTTGGTCATAGTGGCCATTTAAGGAATTGAATACTGAAGTTTTTGTTTTCATTGAAGATAATGTAGCATTTATCTGTTGATTTTAACATATTAATTTTACGTTAACCTGTCTGTTTTCTTATATGTTTCAGTTTCTAAGAAATAATTTAGCCTTACAGTATTTTTAAATGTTATTCTTTACAATGTTTTACTCTTTTTCTCTAAATTAGTCTTGACTTGTTTCCTTTTTTTCTTGCAAATAAACTTTAGAAATACTTGACTATTTTAAAAATTGGTTCCATTGTGATTTTTAATAGAATTGCTTTAAATTTATATATTAGTTTGGAACGAAATCCTGGCATCCCTTGCTATGATATGAATGATGGTGACCCCTTCAAAACTGATGTTGAAATTTGATCCTCATGGTGGTGGTATTAAGAGGTGGGACCTTTTGGGGAAGTGATTAAATCAGGAGGGCTCTACTTTCCTGAATGTGATTAGCACCCTTACAAAAGGATTTGAGGTTGAAGGGAGCATTCTCTTGCCTTCTCCATCCCTTTTGCCATGAGAGCACATAGCATTAGTCCCCTCTGGAGGATGCAGCAACAAAGCATCATAATTGAAACAGAGCAGTCCTCATCAGACACACAATTTTCTGGTGCCTTGATCTTGCACTTCCCAGCCTCCCAAACTGTGAGAAATAAATTTCTCTTCTTTATGAATTATACAGTCTTAAGTATTGTTATAGAATCACAAATGGTTTAGATAGTTTCTAACCAAGAACATACTTCTTCTACTTTTGTATGCTCAAATGATATTGATAACTCAATACATTCTTACAGTTTTCTTTATGCAAACTATGTATATTTCTTTGCAGGAGCAGCTGTGGTTGTGTTTTGCTTTGTTGGTATAACAAAAAATTAATTATGTGTTATATTTTCTAAATGGATAAGTTGCTTATGTCAAAACTTTCAATTTGGTATATTTACCAAATGCCATCAACACATACGCACATATGAAAGTAACATTCATTGGGTGTCAGGCAGGTGGGAGGGAGGAGGAGGAGATGGATAAATTCACATCTAATGAGTGTGGTGCATGCTGTCTGGGGGATGGCCACACTTGTAGCTCTGACTTGGGCGGTACAAAGGCAATTTATGTAACCAAAGCATTTGTACCCCTGTAATATTCTGAAATTAAAATAAAATAAAATGAAATAAATAAGTTCTATAGAGCCCATGTGAGATAAGTAAAAAGAAAACAGATCTCAGCACATAGCACATAATAGTAAAATAGCTACAAATATAGAAAAATAAGAGCAAATATAAAATTCAGAGAAAAAAGACATAGTATATTCAATGATGCAACAAATAGAATCCTAAATAGAAACTATGGAATCCAGATGACAATGAGATTATACCTTCAAACTACTGAAAGAAAATGATCTGGGATTCTAAATTCAGCAACAATAATACTTAAAAATTATGTGCATATAAAGAAATTTTCAGATGAACAAAAACTAAGAAAACTTGTAACTAGCAGAAATAATCTAAAACAAATACTAAAAGATTTTTTTCAACCAGAAAGATAATGTTCTCCTGTGGAAATTCGAAGATGTAGAAAGTATTAAAAGGCTAGAAATGTCAATGCGTAGGTAAAGATTAGTATATTTTGGCCACATGAACAATAATTATATTTTATTTGGGGATTTAAAATATAAATAGAATTAAAATGCACAAACACCATAATAAAAGTAGAAGGAGTTGTATACATGGACTTAAAGACTTCTAAGGTTGTTAGCTCATCCAAAAAGTGATAAAATTTTAAATTTATTTAACATTTTGATGAGTCCAGGATGCATGTTGTAATCTCTAGGGCTCCAAATAAAATAATGTTTAATTACTCTAAAATAACTAATGCAATATGGAAAGAAAATGGAATGCAAAGCAAGTAAGACCATCAAAAAACAAGTATGATGGTAAATTTAAATCAAAATATAAAATAAATTACATCAAAGGTAAATGGATTAAATCACCCAATTAAAATACAAATATGGTATGTTAGATATGAACATAGCCATATGTTGCCCACCCCATGCCAACTTTTTAATACACATGGGAGTTAAAAGCCAGGCTTTTTACTTAGTTTCCATTGATGCTTCTTGAAGGCAGAAGGGTGCCTCCTTACTGCCAGAGGAGGGTAGAAGTCGGGGCAAAACACTTGATCTCCACTGATACTGCTCCGGTAGGAAGGAGAGAGGGCACCTCATTACCACCATGTAGGAGTTGAAATATAGGTTTCCTATTTGGCCACTGCTGATTCTGTAGGGAGTGGGAGGGAGGAATATTCTGTTACCACTGGACAAGGGTAGAAATTCTGGTTCAACCTCTATTGACACCGTCCCAGCAGGAAGGAGGACTAGAACAATGGTGAGAGTAGAATTCCAGATTCCCCACTGAATGGTACTCTGACACCACTCCAGCAGTGAGGAGTAGGAGGAGGAGCCTTGTTACTGCTGTGTAGAGATTAGAAATCTAATCTCTCCAACTGGCCTCCACTGACACCATGAGGTTAGGCTAGGAGTGTTGCTCATCATTACCTCTGGGCAGAGGTAAAAGACTAGGCTCTCCATCTAGCTCCTTCTGAAATCATCCTGGTAGGGAGCTGGAGGGGCATCTTGTCACTGTTGGGTAAATGTGTAAATTTATGCTCCACATTGAGTCTTTGCTGACAGTATTGAGAAGGGCATTGGTGTTTGGCTGAAGTAGAACAGTTATCATCAGAAAAGGTCTCCCCTTTCCAGATCCATTGGTAAGAGAGAGGAAGATTCTCTTGGTTTTTGTTTTTGTCATCAGCATTCACTGGCATTTCTGGGTTGTACACTTCTTCAGCGCCTAGTCCAGAATATATAAGTGGCAGAAGAAAACCCAGGAAATGTGTTGCCACTTCATTATTTGAATTTCGAAGTATTTAGCCAGTCTTCCTTCTTCAGTTTTCAGTCTTCTTATATGTATTTTAGATATGATGTCTAGGGCTTTTAGCTGCACAAACTAGCAGGAACAGGGAAAATGTGTCTGCTATATTTTTTCTAGAAATGGAAAATTCTAAACATTTAACTTCTAGTATTTATTTTTTCATTTTATTCAGAAAATGAGACTTGTGATATGTTCATTTGTAATATAGTAAAATTTGTCTAGCTTTTGGGCATTTTTTCAAATTCCTATTAGTACTTCCATTTTACCTTTTCTTGTTACTATTTCCATTTCCATTTTTATGATACGTTTTAGTGAGATTTGCAGTTTGCCTTTTTATTTCTTAGCTTTCTATAATTTTTTCATTTATTTCAATATTTCTGATTATTTTTTAATACTTACTGTGCAATAAATTCAAAAATGTATTGCTTGCTTAAACAATATAAACAATACAGAGATATGTACAGCAAAATAAGAATGTTCACTTTCGCACTATGCCTATATAAAAATATTTACATTTATACATCTTTTCATGATTTTACATTTTAATCAAAAATAATAGTTCTTTGGGTTTTGTCATCTTTTTTACTTTTTTCTTGAGGAGCTTCCTATGTCAATACATGTAAATATAATATTTTTAAAATTGTATTTAGTAGTTCAAAGTATCATGATTTATTTAATCACTCTTCATGTTTCTAGTTATTAACACTTATCAGTCTTTTAAGATAAGACCTTTTGCATGTATCTTTGAAACTAAATTCAATATAGCTCATGTAAAAAGGGAAATGAATTGGTTTGTATCAAATGAAGTCCAAAGTGTTATCGACATCAGGCATGGCTGGATCCAGTGTCTTAAGTAATTTTAACAAGGTCTCCATCTATCAGTGTTTTCCTCATCTATACGCATTATTCATTCTCAGAAGTTGAGAAATATAGCCTTTCAAAGTTCCAAGTCCACATCTTCTCATCACTCTCTCTATCAATAAAAATACACGAAATTTCGTGGAAGGGCTTTAGGTTGCTTTAACATGAATGTACGCTACTCTATGCCAGAAGGTGTAGGCTGCCATCACCAACATCCCTATCAGTACCACATGGACTAAAGAAGAATACATTCACCTATTGGGTTCACAGATGAAAGTCTAACACACTTTCATCAACAGAATATATTTGTAAAATTCATTGCTTGAAGTGAAAATGCTGATAAATTATTTTCACATTTCAAATTTTGATAAATTCTGTCAATTCACCTTCCCCAAATTCTTTAATTATTTACATTGCCATCAATAATGTAAAAAGCATATGCTTCTCCACATCTTTTCATACACTGCACATGCTTAATGTTTGAAATTGTGCCAATCTATTAGATAAAATTACTATAGTTTTGTTTAACTTTTCATGTTTCTGATTACAAGTGATGAATATCACTATGATATTGAATGACATAAGTTTGATGACATCTTTACAGTTCTACTTCGGTAGTCTTTTAATTTTGCTATCATTATCTTTATACTTGCAATTATTATTTTATAGAGAATTTCCTCTTGAGGAAGATGCAAACCAGATGTAATTTCAAAAATTCACTCCATTCACTTTAGAAAAGTATTTTTAGAGATATATTCTTTATCTAAATATCTATGGAAAAGCTCTCTTTTCTGTGTCTTTTGTTAGATTTTTTTCTCTTGCATTGTTCATCTTTGAGAAAGGAAGGATTTATACAGACCTAGCAAACACTGCCACATTTTGCTTGTAGAATCTTCCTCCCAAGTCTAAATCTGAACCGTGAGTTTCCATTACTGAGTGGATTTACAGCTAATGCTGTTCTGCTGGATTGCTGTGGGCTGTTTCATCTCTCAGACCATTAGTTACCTAACTCTTTGAGAGATGGAATATATAAAAATAAAATTTACTGGTTGTACTGTAATCATAGATCTTCTTATCTCCAATGCTTTACTTATTGGAACTGTATCTCTCAGGGTATAATACATGATGGAGAATACTTTTTCCTCTACTGTTTTTTGTATTTACAAAAAAAAAACAATGTTCACATGAATCTCTTTTTCTAACAAATCTACTTTTTGATAGGAAGGTCATATTTTGGTAATGCTTTGCTAGATCTTTTGAATATTGTCATTCCTCCTAAAATATGACTGCTATACTCCTAAGGTAATTTAATAAGGATATAACCAAGATATATGGAACCATGTTGATGCACTCTCCACATACAAATATATCCTCATATATATTCAATATAGATATGTTCTCAACATGTATTTCGAGCACTATGGAAGAAGTGAGAGAAGGAGGACCATGGAAGCATAATTCAGCCTCTCCTTTATTGCCCTCAGTAATTCTTTCCAATCTCCAAGATTTTATGGTTAACTCTTCTAAACAAAAGTCCAATAATCAACTGAAACCAACTTTCCCGTGAACCAATTTATTAACTGTCAATTGTTCCTCAAACTTGAAGCTTGAAGAGGGCTTACTCTTTCTCAACCTCTATCCTAAATGTCCTATAAAAATATTCTGCCCGACAGATGATCATTGTCAAAGAAAACGAAAGCTGGACAATAGTTAATGTGTTAACATATAGCTGTTCACTGCTGAATTCCAAGTACCTGGAACAGTGTCTAGTATATATAAGACCTCTCAAAGTATTCATTAAAAAACAAAATTTTATTCAGAACTATTGCAATAAGGGAAGAGAGACCAAAGTATAGAACTAGGCTCAATTCCAAATACAACACAAGCAAGTGAGAATTTATAGCCAAGGAGTGGTGTGGAGGTCAATGGATGAAAAATTACTAAGAGGAAACATCAAGAGTGAGAAGGGATTCTGGCTAAAGGAACCTAAAAAGATTTTTCCTGAAGACAGGCAAGGATGATCAGACATCTCCTGGAGGATGGTGGAGGATGAGGAGCCTGATCGGATATTGAGGTTGGGGTTCATGTAAACTAACTTAGCAATGTTCTTGCTAAAACTGGATTTTGCAAGGAAATGCAGTTAGGCCACAGAGAAGCTTTAGACTAAAGGCTTTTGCTAAAGTTTGGTCAAACAAAGAATCTTTGTCATCAGGTAAGTAAAACGTTCTCCATATCCTTGCATTTTTATCAATGTTTAAGTGCTACTAAAATGCTGTAACCACAGAAACCCATCCAGGTATCTTATTCCTGAGTCCACATCTGCATAACAGGCAATGAAAAATTGAGGTAAGCCAGGAGGAACACTTAGTATATACAATATTTGCATTAGTTAGCCTGGCCAGTGATTTTAAAAATGCAGCAAGAGACCGGGCGCAGTGGCTCACGCCTGTAATCCTAGCACTCTGCGAGGCCGAGGCGGCCGGATTGTTTGAGCTCAGGAGTTCAAGACCAGCCTGAGCAAGAGGAAGACCCCGTCTCTACTAAAAATAGAAAGAAACTATCTGGACAACTAAAAATATATAGAAAAAATTAGCCGGGCATGGTTACGCATGCCTGTAGTCTCAGCTACTCAGGAGGCTGAGGCAGAAGGATTGCTTGAGCCCAGGAGTTTGAGGTTGCTGTGAGTTAGGATGACACCACCACGGCACTCACTCTAGCCCGGGCAACACAGTGAGACTCTGTCTCAAAAAAAAAAAAAATGCAGCAGGAAATAATATTTTTTCCAAATAAAATTGTATGTAAAATTCCATATATGCAATACAGATAAAAAAAGAAATTTCTTGTTATTAATATAATTTGGGATGAGGGGATTTCAGGCTATTACTATGCTGATTTTATTTACTAACATTTTACTCCTTCCTTATTCAGAGCCATTAAAATACTGTGTTCCAATTTAGATAATTTTATTCCTTCAAAGTATTTGTAACATCTTCATCCCCATAATATTAATAGAATGTTAACTATCCTCCCCATTGTCAGTCTCCCCCCATTTCACTTTATGTAGTCTCAAAGACTAACATTCCCAAGGCATGTATCTTGGCCTCTTTTTCCTACCCCTTCAATAGTTCCATATCTTCTATAAAATTGAATACAATATCCTCAAAGTGTCATCAAAGACTTTTTAAAAGTATATTTCCAAATTCTCAGCCAGATCGACCACGTTATTGGCTAAAAGTGTCTCTGTATTTTACTATGTTCATATTTTTCCCCCTGCTGTTTATTCTGATTATAATGCCATTGTCTCTGACCTACCTCACTATATTATGTTTGACGTATCTTTGAAGGCTTACATTAAATGATATGGACACAGAAATTGTTCTTCTTTTTTTTTTTCTTTCCCAGATTGGACATAATCTCTTATTCAAATCTCCTCTAGTTAATGCCTACTGTTTTCCCTGTTTTCTTCTCCTGTATAGAGAACCCCGACTTATTATGTATAGCCATTTTCTTCCCTCTAACTCTACACAGCTTGATAATAGATTGCCTGATCTGGTCAATCAGAGCATGATATAATCCTGATTATAGCAATTACCTCTTAGATGGATACATAATTGAATATGTCTTCATAAGATTACATTTGGGGATAAGTATAGGAAAAGATATTCTTTCTATTTAGGATACTGACAGGACAAAATAATATCATGATCTTGCTAGTAGTCATATTGTCACTCTGAAGAAGTCAAAAGCCTAAGATGGAAAAAAAAGAGAGCCAGCACAGATTGTGGAGCTGGAGAATGTAGGAACAAGTGCTGATGATATCATCTGGGCTTCTGTCATCCTAAAGTCAGCAATATCTCTAAATATTCAGGTTTGTACATTATTAAATTTTGCCTTTTGCTTAATCCATTTAGGTTGGTTTTCTGTCACTAACAAATGATAGACTACTCGGTGATTTTCTCATATAGCACTTTATTTGTGCTTGTTTCTTGGGATCTTAATCAAATTCTAATGTGCTTTCTGGTTAAATTTGCATGTATTTCCTTTCTATCCTCTCATATTTCTGCCCTCCCAATTTAACCTCCCTCAACCTGTGCACATTTTCCATGAAACTTCTTATAGGACATTATTCACATTTTTTTCCTATCAAATATTACAAACATCCTAAAACATAGTAGACAATTGATGCTTGAATTGGAAATAAATTACCTCTAATCCGTATGTCTCTTAGCATATGAAGACAGGCTAAAATAGCAACACTAATCTTGAGTGCAGTGTTTTTATTAGAATAAAAGGCATATTGATGCCATAATTACTTTAAGGCCTATTTTTCTAGTAATTTATCATGCAAAGACTAAAAATATATTATTTCTGTGACCATGACAATAAATTTCTTTTTAAAATTTTACTTGTATCTCTTTAAGATATCTTGAAGATTTTTCAACAAACTTATAGCAAATAGATTCAACTTCAAAGCTATGAGCTGGTGGAAAATTCTCCCTATCCTTTAGAAGTAGATTTGAACATAACTTATGGTGCACGAACAGTGATGGGCGGTACTTACATCTTTAAGGAAAGCAAAATTAACATCAACTATCTCTTGGTGCTGCTGCCCTATGGTACTGATTCTTATTTCAAAATCAAACAAGAAATTCAAGTAATTTGATAAAATAATAAGTAACTCTACCTTCTGGTAGAATTAGGGAAATCATAAACATTTTCCAGTCAGATGCGTAAGGAGAGAATTAATCATAATTTCTCTATTTCTCTCTTTACTGTACTGAACATCAAAAACAACTTAATAGACTGACTCTTCACAAAAAGGGAAATTCTAGTGTTTTTAAGTAAAAGTTTAATGAGGCCCTGTGAAAAATCTGAGCCACTGAAAAATAGCTTCCTATAGTTTGTGGCAATATAATGGTCCTACTAGCTATGTACTTTTTAATACAGATGTCCAGATGGATGTGATCTGCATTGTTAAAAAAATAATGTAACTACTTCATATCATTGAAAGTTTTGGAAAAGAAAATGAAGTCATTTTTAATTTTTTTATCATAATATTTGGGGTAGATTACATTCAAATGTGTTAAATAGAACCACGGATTTAAGCAAAGCAAAATAGTCAGCAAAAGAAAGAATTGACATTTTATTCTTTCTAACCATTGCTTTTTGTTAATTCCACACTTCACAAGGCATGTGATTTTCTTTCAGACAGAGAGGGACTTTCAAGGAATTAGACAACCAGAAAGTGTCTATTAAAGTAACAGGAGAAAATTCTTTACCTTGTAAACCATAGGGAAATAATATTTTATAAAACTATGGCAAGAATTCAGCAGAGAAAGCCTTTACATTTACAATATAGTTGTAACAACTTTGAGCTTTTACGATAGCTATAATACTGAACTTATGCTAAATCTGCTATTTTATTTTAAATTCTTGAGCTCTTACATGAAAATTCAAGCTAAAATCTTATAATGAAGAACCTACTACACATTCAAGTTATTTTCACTCTTTAAATTCATTGAGATGGAAATGTTAATATCAATTCTAAACCTAGAGTATATCTAAGTCAATTGGAGCTAATAGAAATAAAGTATCAACATGTTGTCAGTGAAAAAAAATGCTTGGCATATAAGATTCCCCAATAGATTGGAAATTTATCATTTAGAAAATTGGTTAATTTTTGTTTCAAATGATTATAAAATGTAAGTTAAGTGAAGAAGGGGAATAGCCATGTTATTCTTTGAGTATTAGCTCTGGGGAACTGGGGAAGTAGGTCTATGAGGGTTTCAATTAGGATCCATTTATAGTATAGTATATTACACCAGACAATGGCCTAGCTGAAATGTGCTTGGGGGGCATTAACATTGACCCAAAGGACTTTCGTAGTTCAGCTTCTGCAAAATAACCACACTAAGGATATTTATTTCCCAAGGCAAATGTTCCTGAGTCCAAAGTTACAGAAAAACTTGTAACAAGTAGCAATCACTTGGTAAATTGATTTTAGTTTAGAGTACTTTACAAGACAAGCCAGAGGTATCACAGTTTCTGTACAGGAACTCTTGGCCTTAGAAATGAGCCTGCTTGGGGAGTATCTGAGAACTTTTGTTTATTGAATGTGGATCCCGATATGTTAGAACTTTCTCAGCCAAACTCAGGAATTGTAGTCACCATTGTTTTGAGACCTTCTCATTTTGTAGTAGTAACAACACAGAAGGGGCACTTTTGCATTTAACATTAAGAAATTCTGTTAGAGTTTATAAAATGAATGTACAATATATAAAATTGTATTTTTTAACTCTGGATAATGTGTAATATTTTATTCACAGTCACATGTATTCCTACATACACAAAGGTTGCAAGTTACGTGTTAATATATAGTATGTATATATTAATATATAAAATTATAATATATATTCAATGTATTTATGAATTAAACTTGCATGTCCTACAGGTAAGTATGATGAGCCAGTATGCAAGCTAATAATTTACTCTACATTGCTTTTTAATTTACCTCTTAAACATTTCATATTTAAAATATTTAAGTTTCCCAACCAAGTACTGACCAGGCACAACTCCGCTTAGCTTCTGAGGGCAGACAGGATCTGGCGCGGTCAGGGTGATGTGGCCGTGGACTCTGATACCAAAACCAGTAAAGGGTGCATCAAAAGAAGAAAACTACAGACCAATATCCCTTATGAATATAGACGCAAAAATTCTCAACAAAATTCTAGCTAACCGAATCCAGGTGCTTATTAAGAAAATAATCCACCATCACCAAGTGGGCTCATTCCAGAGATGCAGGGATAGTTCAACATACGCAAATCTATAAACGTAATTCACCACATAAACAGAAGCAAAAGCAAAAACTATATGATACTCTCAATCGACGCAGAAAAGGCATTTGACAAAATTCAACACCCTTTTATGATAAAGAACACTTAACAAAATAGGCATAGATGGGGCTCACCTAAAAATGATATAAGCCATTTATGACAAACCCACAGCCAACATCATACTGAATGGGGAAAAATTGAAAGCATTCCCACTTAGAACTGGAACCAGACAAGGTTGTCCACTATCTCCACTTTTACTCAACATAGTGCTGGAAGTCTTGGCCACAGCAACCAGGCAAGAGAGTGGAATTAAAGGCATATAAATGGGAACAGAAGAGATCAAACTCTCACTATTTGCTGATGATATGATACCATATCTAGAGAACTCCAAAGATTCAACCAAGAGGCTACTGGAACTGATAAATGAATTCAGTAAAGTTTCAGGATACAAAATCAATACACACAAATCAGAGGCTTTCATATACGCCAACAGCAGTCATATCCAGAACCAAATCAAACACTCAATTCCCTTCACAATAGCAACAAAGAAAATAAAGTACCTAGGAATATATTTAACTAAGGAAGTAAAAGACCTCTACAGAGAGAACTATGAAACATTGAGGAAGGAAACAGCAGAAGATGTAAACAGGTGGAAAACCATACCATGCTCGTGGATTGGCAGAATCAACATTGTTAAAATGGCTATACTACCCAAAGTGATCTACAGATTCAATGCAATCCCTATTAAAATCCCAGCATCATTCTTCACAGATGTAGAAAAATTAATTTTACGTTT
>CAUYSK010048058.1:0-29862 GCA_963575035.1 Avahi laniger
AATATTTTTAAATGAAAAAGTAAAGCAGGGTCATTATATCAAGTCAAATAACACCGAAATACAGAAAGAAAAATGTTCAAAGTTAAAAATCTCTTTCCAGTATTCCTCTAAAACCACCTCAGCTAAGTAATCAGCAGTAGCAGCTTGGTATATATTATTATTCTGTTGTTTTCACCATACTTTTAAGATACGTTTATGTGTAGACTGTTCTTAAACATTTTCCTTGATAAAAATGGCATCATTTTTTATTTAATGATATATCACAGACATAAGTTGAGGGTAGGCAAACCATTGTTCAGGGACCAAATTTGGTCATGCTAAATGTACTGTCGATGGTTGTTTTCGCACTACAAAGACAGAGTTGAGTGTTTCCAAAAGAGGCCTTTTGGTCACAAAGCCAAAAATATTTACTATCTGGTCCCTTTAGAAAAAAAAAATTTGCCAACCCTTTGCAGTATACGTAGCTCTATCTCTTTGTTTTTAAACAGTTTCATAATGTATCATAGAATTGATATGCATCATTGATTCAGCTCTATTGCCTCAGGTAGTTGAAAAGTCAAGAGGAATATGAGCTCCAAGTATGGTCAGATCCAGAAACTGAAATGATATTCTCAGGAGTCTGCCTCCCTTTGGATTTTGTTTCAGCTTTCTTCTCTGCAAGCTTAATTCTCCAGTAATCTTTCCTCTTTGACAAAATCGCTACCACCACCTCCAGTCTTAAATCTCATTTCATGGTGTTAAGAGAACTTTTCTTTCCCAGAAGTTTTATCAGAGGCCCTGGGTAGGATTTTTATTGTTCCTGTCACCCATCTTTGAACCAGTCACTGTGACCAGGAGATAAAATACTCTATTGGCCAAGTGTAGACTACATGCTCCCCTTTGGACCCTGGAGCATGAGTCTGGACTTACCAAAACATTTGGATCGAAAGTAAACAAAGTATGATTACCCAAAGACTAACTGGTATGTAGTTATTAAAAAGGGGGATGAATATTAAGAGCTCGAGACAACAGATGCCCACCATCAGCACAGATTTCCTCAAGTGCTTTGGTGGATTGGGTGTTTGTACTCTTAAATTTGTGAATATTGCTGGTGTACTTCACAAATAGTTTATTGTAGTTGATCATAGTTCATGTTATTAGCAATCCTTGAGAGTGTTGAGTTTTCTGCATTGTCACCAGCACTGGAGATTATAACAATTTTTAAAAAGTGATCTGGTATTTGAAAAATGATATCTCATTATTTAAATTAGGCTTCTAATGAATGCTAGTGAGATTCAGTATCTTTTCATAATGTTATCCTTTGTAATATGTATTTATTCTTCTATGAAATATTACTTTATATCATTTGCCCATTTTTCTATTGTGTCACTTACCTTCTCAGATTTGTAGAAGCTTCAGGTATATTAGGCATACTGATCCACCCTCTACTCTATATGTTGGAAATCTTTTTTTGTCACTTGGTTGTCTCTTGACTTTATTTATAGCATCATTTGCTACATTCAAAAAAGCACGTGTACTAAGCTCTGTGAAGGAGTCTACCCAAATGTGGGAATAAATCCCAATCTCACTGACCTGAGAGAGTTGGGTGAAAGCATTATTGGAAATTATGTTCGTCTTTATAGATATATTTAAAATGCTCATCTTTAGGAGTTACATGATTTAGGTGTATGAACAGAACACCATCCAGGCTTCTCTGTTGCTCTGTGTTGTCCAAGAAGCGATCTGAGCTCAGACACACCGCAACCCAGTCCCCTTCATCCATGAGGGCCATCTGGCACAGGTGATCCCTACTTTATTTTTTTAAATGTGTTTTGATAGATTTAGGGGATTCAAGTCTTTTTTGTTACATGGATGAATTGTATAGTGGTGAAGTCAGGGTTCTCTACCACTTTGGTGAAATGACAGAAACCAAAATCCAGCAATCCCGCTCCTGAGTATAGCTCTAAATGAATTAAAATCAGGATCTTGCAGAGATAGCCACACCCACATGTTCACTGCAGTATTATTCACAATAGCCAAGATATGCACACTGCCCAAATATTCATCGACAGACGAATGAATACAGAAAATGTGGTAAATACATGTGATGGAATATTATTCAGCCTCAAAAAGGAAGGAAATCCATTTGTTACGATGTGGTTGGACCTGGAAGGCAGTATGCTAAGTGTAATAAGCCAGTCACAGAAGAGCAAATACCGTGTGATCTCACTTATATCAGGTATCTGAAATAACCAAACTATTAGAAGCAGAAAATAGAATGGGACGACCCCAGGGGATGGGGGGAAGGATAAATGGAGATTTTCTGCTCAATACGTATAAAGTTACATTTATACAAGATGAATAAGTTCTTGTTATCTGTTACACGACATAGTGCTAACAATATGATGCTGTGCACTTAAAATTTTATTAAGAAGGTAGATCTCATTTGTTCTTCCCACAACAAACACAACACAAAACAAAAAAAGAACAAAGGGACACAAGGAAACTTTTAGAGGTGATGGATGTGTTTATTATCCTGATTATGGTGATGGTACCAAGGATGTATGCATATGTCCAAGCTCATCAAATTGTGTACATTATGTATCTGCAGTTTTTTTTTGTATATCAATTATACCTCAGTAAAGTAAAAAAAAAGAAATCAAGGACTGTTTTTGCCTAAAAATAAAGATTCTGCTCTTATTCAGATTGTCATTGTATAGAAATTACTTCTAATTATTCAGCATTTTTGCTTTATCATCTTATATCATATATCATAAGACATTTTTCTTAAACTAAATTTTCACGTAACTGTAAAAAGGAAAATCGTATCAGAAAATTCTATATGTGTTTATGCACGAGTGGAATAACTTTAAATTGGACCTTAGCGGTCCAAATAAAGCATTTCTATGTGCAGAGTAGGTTGACAATAAAACATGATTTATTTACTTTAGATCTAGATAGAACAGCTGATATAGTTGCACAGCAAACAGACAAATGGAATTTAATTCACGTTATTTTTCTGTTCAAATGTCAAGAATCTTAAAGAAGTTTTAATTATACAATGTAGTAATTTTGATTATAATCTTTTATTTTAGATTATAATTGTTTAGAGGTGAGCCAAGAAATTGTTTGAGTTTTTTTTAACAGCAGTGTCTACTTATTGCTTTTTAAATAAATACATTAAAAGATTTAGTTTTCTAAATCAATAGTATTTTATATTGGATATTGTTTTCCTTAACTGATTTTTGCAGTTTATTAAGCAACCTTGTCAAAATCACAAGCCAGCAAAGCGGACACACAGGGTAGTTAGCCAGAGGTCTCTGGATCTGTAGACAGACTTTGATTAATTAATTAAGTGACATATATTATGTATTAAGTTGTCTCCATTATGTATAGTGACTAGAAATTAATGTGTTCTAGTTAATACAGTATTTTATAAAGAAATAATTATTGTATAAGATAAACATAGGTCACCCAGTCTTAAAGAATTAGACAACTAAATTCTAAATATTTGATAAATGTGAATATATTTTACATGGTTCATACCCGAGAGTCTCATGGTGTCTACTCCAGAGTCATCGCAAGCATAAGCATCTACATTTAGTATATTTCTCGTGAATGTTGGTTAATAGATAATTCTGGACATTAGAATGCTGAAGCTAGATAAATTAATCCTCATCCAAAATACATTCCTTCAATTCATAACTCTTCTGATTGAGGAATAATAACAACAAATATGTGAGTACACACACACACACACACACAATTTAACTCATCAGTCCTCTCAAGAACTCCATGAGGTAAACACTATGCTTTTCCCGTTTTTTTCAGATAAGGAAATGGCAGAACAGATAGGTTAAGACAGGTGTCCTTTTCTAAGGACACGAAGCTGGTAAATGGAAAAGCCAGGATTCAAACCCAGGCAGCCAGCTCTGGGGCTATTCTAGTTTGCAGATCCAGCTGCCATTCAAGTTACTTCCTGCTGGTCTGGAAATGGGGCATATGCTCAGTGCTTTTAGGACTGTTTCCTCCCTTTCCCCAGCACACACTCATTTATTTTAGCTTCTCGTGGCAGCGACCACATTTACCTCCACCATTGCCCTACTTTACACATTGTGTGGATTAGACTCTCTCAACTGGTTGCTTACACACGGCTGCTCCTGACTTGCTAAACTGTTGGCAGCCTCAACCCTCATATTTGGTCCCACCTGTTTTCTCTTATTCTGTTCACAGTGGGAATAAAAAGCAGCTGAAGTTCTATTTTGGTCTATTAATTGGTCCCATTACTCGGGAAGCCTTTTTAAAATAAAGCTCCCTCCTTTTCCAAGTTTAGCAATCTGTTCATTTCTTTCTTGGTCCAATCCAACCCTTTAATCATCTTCAGTGCTCACCTCCTAACTCTCTCCAGCATCTCTATATTCCTGTATCCCATGATGAACAAATATTCAAATAAGAGTCTGACCCTAGAGAATGGAAAGAACTTCTGGCCCTCATGTACTACTATATGATTCTTTGCAGTATCCAGGTTTCCAGTTGACAGTCTCCTTTTGCCTCCGTCCTCTGTATCTATGGCATTATTCATCAGCAGCCCTTTAGTGATGAAATTATGCAAAGTTCACCGCATAGGCAGAGAAGTTGCTTGGCTCCTCAATTCCCTGCACATACCAACTGCAAACAGTGCCTAGATTACATTTTCAATCTTGTTAAAGAGGTTGTCAGCAGACCACATTTCAAAACAACTATTGGAAATACAACTATTCTAAAGTCACAATTGGGATGTTACTGAATTCAGAATCCTTGTTAGAATTTCAGAGATTTTAAAATTTGAAATACTTAATTTGGAAAAAATGGCCAAATTCCACATGATTTCTCCTTAAATTATTTAGTTTGATAGCCAATAGTTATTTAAAAGAACTAAAGTTTAAACTCATTTTATGATTATGAGATTTTCCTGTTAAGTTACTTAACTTGGGGTTTTTTTTGGTGGAGTACGGGCCATGGTTTTGTGAAATTGATAAAACATGAGAATCTACCTTCGTGTATCTCAGACAAAATAAATAGCTTCAAATCCTGTCAGAAAAATGCTCAGTGCAAATAAATCACTGCTTGTCTTAAGGAAGGTGGTTTTTAACACCAGAGAAAGTTAAGAGCAGATATTCTTACAAATTTAGGAGAGAAGGTATGTAAAATTCTATGTCACATGCTGGGTCTAGACCTGTGAATGGCAGAATGTCTTGGTAGAGAACTAAGGCTGCACAGATTGAGGAGTAGGCATCAATCCACATAATTTAATATGATTTCCCATTTATTGTCACTAATTTTCATAAATCATCTTATATTTCATCTAAGAAAGGAAATTATGTTTTTTCCTTCTCCTCACAGCCACATCCTTCTTGGTTGAAACATCTAGAATTTACAATGTCACGTCAGGTACTCAGAGATTAATGAAGAGTGCAAGATACATGGATCCTTTAAAAATACTAAAGATAATCTCTTAACAACTATATCGGTTATTTGGCAGCTATTTTATAGATGACAGAATAGACAGTGAATTTTTTATAGAGTAAAATAATTTAGTATCCAGGATGACTATAATGTTTCATGTCTTTAGGACATTATTTATTTTGAAAAATTTGCCTGTAGAGCGTGAAGTTTCAATTAGATTACTCAATTGTTTTAGCCCAATTTAAAAACAGGATATTGAAACAAAATTAAAATAATACATAGGCATAATTATGTAAAAAATAAAATCCCCCTTCTTATCCTTGTAGTTTTAATTATAAAAAAAAAACTCACGAAAAGCAGATTGATGATGTCCATTGTAGGAGAAGACATGAAGGAAAGGGCAGCGAACCATCGGTGAGAGTGAAAATTGTTGAAACCTTCTTTGGAGAAGAATTTGGCAAAAAGCCATCAAAACTTTGTATATACCATTTGACCTGGAAATTCCATCGCTAAGACTATATCCTGCAGAAAGTTTCAAGGATGTTTATTATGGTATTATTTGTTATAGAAAAAAACTGGAAATAACTCAAATGCTTATCATTGTGGACTGTGACATGAATTATAATGCATTCTTATAAAGGAGAAACCATATGACTTTTAAAAATACAGTAGGTCTATGTGTACAGACACGGTAAATTGCCAAGAGAAACAATTCAGAATGGTACCTAATTTCTATAGTATGTTATAATTATTTTTCCTTCTTTGATACAAAATTTTGTTTTTTCCTTAACAATTGTTTTCTTTTTCTGTTTTCTTAATTTGTTATGTATCTATCACTCATTGGGCTTTGATACCTCCCTCAATTGTCTCAATCTTCTCTCATACAATAAACATATCAGATACTCTATCAATCTCACGTTCTCGGGGGCATCTTTCCTGAGGCTTACTGACCTCCTCAAATCTCAGCTGATTGCTGCCTGCTCGTCTTCTTGGGATCTCCATTTGCCACTGTTTATCTCTTTCTTCTGAATTGCAGCCTCTGTTTTCTGAATGTTGTGTCTTACTGTTTTCTGGTTTACTATGCCATTTCCATGAAGTACCTGCTTGTATAACTTCTTGAGAAAGTGTTTTGAAACCTACCACAGATGTTGTTCGTGCCTTTCCAAATTCCTTTGACATTCAAAATTCTACATATGCTGATGGATATGACTACACACTCCTTCACCTGATAGTTTCTCTTGATTCATACACGGGAGCAGCTCTCAGTCAATGATGGATCAGCCTTTTAATCCCTTGGCAAGAATAATTTGTGCGTGTTCTACTTGTCTCTTGTAGTTCCTCAGGAGAATTGAACTCCAGCTTCCTACTGAGGTGATTTATCCAGTAAAGCATCCTTTTGGTGTTCCTTCTCTTTCTTGTCTCAACTCTCCACTCCTCTACCAATGCTCCCGGGGATCACCTCCAGCGTAAATTATGTGCATTAAAATCCTTGCTTTAGGGGTTATTTCTGGGAAAGTACAAATTGGAGACACCTTGTTTGTCTGAAAAGGTCTTTAGACTTGACTTTCATACTTAGTTTCTAATTTATCTGGATATAGAATTCTAGGTTGAATTAATAATCTGAAATCTGAAGCCATTGTTCTATTATATTCCAGCTTCTGTTGTTTTTGAAAAATAACACCATTCTAATTCCCAATCCCTTGCATGTAACTTGGTTTTTCTCTCTCCCGAACTTTTAGATCTTTTTCTTTGTCTCCAGTATTCCAAAACTTCATCATAATATGTCCTAGTAAGTCCATTTCTAAAAATTGTGGTAGGCCCTAGAAAAGCTCTTCTGATTTATTTCTTTGATAATACTTTCTCCTCTATTTTCTCTGTTTTTTATCTGGAACTCCAATTATTTGATGTTGGACTTCCTGAACTATTATACTCCAATTTTATTAATATTTCCTGCTCCTTTTCCATCTCTTTTTGTTTTACTTTTTTGGAGATTTTCTTATTTTTCTAACTATCCTATTGAGTTTGTTATTTCTTCCACCTTAGATTTAATTTCAAAATTTTTTAAACTCTGTTTTTTTTCCTTTAAAATGTTTAAAATAACATTTGTTCTTATTTCATGGATGCTACTATCTTTCCACATCTTACTAAGAATATAGAGGATAGTTTTTATTTGAAGTTTTCTTCTTCTACAATCTCTTTCTTCCAAATAGCCTCTCCGCCTCCTCCACTTGTTTTGTGCTCTGCCTTTTCTATTAGAATCTTCCTTAGTTGTCTGGTTGTCACCTAACATTTAAGAGGAGGACACTCAAAAGCTGATTGAAAGCTCTATAGGCACAAACAGAGTTGTCACTTGAGTGTTTTGCTATCAAATCAGATTTGATAGCAAATGTCAGGACACTATATAATCTTTGTGCTTACCATTTTGATAATTGCAGAATTTTTCACAGAGTAAATGTAACATAGTTAATGGTATCCTTACTGATTGATGATTATTTTTTGAAAATTCTACTAGAAATAATTCTTGCATGGATTTTTTTACATATATTAAATTATTTCTTTACTTGGAAGAAAGTTCATTTCTGAGTTTGTCAGGATGATGCAGTGGGGCAAGAAATGGTCCACATGGGCCTCTATGATGGTAACATCATGGTAAAGTTGGTGCTTCTCCACAGAATAAACCTAGTCGTGAGCCCAGGTCAGTGGGTGTAAGTCTGAGTCTCTACAGACTGTCTCAGATGCAAAGCACAAGTTCATCTTAATTAGATGTGTTTCATTCTTTTTTTCAGCTTCAGAGGGGAAGATATTTTGTTAGAAATGATACATAAAAAGCCTGAGAATGTCAGTGATAGAGAAATTTAAAATGTAGACTTCTAGGGCTCCATTTTCCTGGAATTTAAAAATTTGGTGAATTGTTATGGTCATAAATGAGATAGGATGGATAAGCATGTAGATATTTTCCCTAATCAGCTTTAGTGAGACAATAAGGAGGTGAGTCTACAAGACAATTATTGTTGATACATTTGTCCCTAATGAACTAGACAGGCATTACCAACCCACTTCTCTGAGCAACTCTACGACAGTGTGTCTCTGATTTGTCTCTGTTTTATCTTGTTACCTGGGACAATTGATAGACATAGCATGCAAATGGATGGAATTGAAGCTATTCATTTACTCTCCCAAAGGGCTTATTTTAACCATTGTTAGGGGTCCAATTTTATCTTCCCAAAAAACATACGTTGGAGTCCTAACCTCTGGTATTTTAGAATGTGATTTATTCAGAGGTAAGGTCTTTACAGAAGTAACCAACTTAAAATGAACCATTAGGGTGGGCCCTAATCTAAAATCTTTATAAAAAGGGGAAATTTGGACACAGAGACAGAGGCGCACAGATGATGTGCAGAAGCACAGGGAGACCGTGGCCATCTACATGCCAAGGAGAGAAACCTACCACAGATTCTTCCTTCACAGTCCTCAGAAGAAACCGACCCTGCTGACACCTTGATTTTGGACTTCCAGCTTTCATAACTGCAACATAATGAATTTCTGTTGTTTAAGCTACCTAGTTTGTGTTTTCATTTTGGCAGCCCTAGCAAAGAAATACAACCATTTGCTTTATTTCATGTTGTTAATCCAGCTCATTGTGCCAGAGCCTCCGAGCACTTTTTAACTGAATAAAAATCTTAGTTTCGGGAGAATGTCAAGTTGACTTATACTAAATAGATAATGGTTTTCTACATTCCCAATATCAAGTGTTAAGATATTTTGAAATATAACTGTTGCTTTTTTTTCTTTCATTATTTCTGAATTCTGAAAAAAAGAAAACAATCTCATTAGAAACATTGTTTTAAAATATGTTAGCAAGTCAATTAAAATGTAGGTGCCCGGGTTCTGCCTGGAGTGTAGTGGTGAAGCTCATTATGAGCCCAACACTGTTGCTTTCTAAGAGTTTCCTCTTCTCTGTAGACCAAACCGGCAGGTCTATCATTATGCAAAACAAAACAAAACAAAAAAACACTCATCACCAGTGTGAGACAAAATCACTGATGAATGTTTGGCAGTTTATAAAGCATAGTACTTTGACTTAGATGTTTTGCTTTCTCCTTGCATGACATGGGCAAGATGTTAATTATAACACATTGCAAATAATTGCTTACAGGGAAATCACTCATTCCACTATATAATACTTAGTTGGGGCCCTGGATATGGATAGACACAAGTATCTTTCTGGTTATGGCTTTTCCTGAGTTATGAGCAAAGCAGACAGAGACTTAGGTTTTTAGAAATTTTACAGGGTATTTTTCATTTTTATAAGATGATTGAGTAAATTCAAAACTAATACCTTCACTGACACTTGGTAGACACCAACATGTCATCATGTCATACATATGCTAGCCAGGGTTTATAGAACTAAAACACCAGAGCTGTCCCAAGAGTCTCCAAACAGCTGTGGAATGGGTACTATGCATGAGTAGGTGGAGCCTCTTTGCCTGTGCACTTGCCATTTTTTACTGGCCTTGTTTGGAGCTGAACACTGCTACAGACACCCTTAAATTGATGCCTCATGTCAGGTTTTCAGCTGGGTAGGCAAACAGCCAAATTACTGTAAGTTCTTTTTCTATTCTTTCTGGCCCATTTGCCCAACTCATAATAGTTACTGTTACTGTTCATTGACTCTACCAGTGACTGAACAGTCACTTTTTATCTAGTGTTTTTTTAATTTCAGTCAAAATTATCAATTTGTGGGAAAAAAGATTGTGTGAAGAAAGGAACTTAAATTTGACATATCTTTTTATTGTTCATTGTGGTCAGAAGCCTATCCTCATTCATATCCTTATCAAGTGTTATTTATGATTGGAGCTGAAATCTATCATCTTGGGGGGCTGGTCTGCTGCTGTGGTTTTCAAGTTGGTGTCCCTTTCACCATCTTCCCACTTCTCAATTTTTATAGCACATGAATACATGTCAAGCATCCTGAAATCTGTTTGTGAGGAGGTCTCCAGCTTCAGGCTGTGGTGTTCCCTTCTCCATCGTCTCTGCCTCCGCCCATTGACATCTTTGATACAAGGCTTCCTGCAAGGCTTGCTCTTTCTCTTCTCATCCTCCCTTGTGTTCTATCAGGGCAGCGTCACCCACTCCCTTGGCTCTAAGGTATGTTGACAACTCCCACGACCACATCTCCGGTTCCCAACCTTCTTCCTGAACTCCAGACATAGTTACAACAAACATTGCTGAGTATCTTCTGTGTCCCTCAGTATGTCATATTCAACACATCCAAACCAAATTTGTTATGTTTTCCCTGAAACTCCTCCTTGCCTCCAAGAGCACCCCTCCGTTGATAGAGCTGCCTCTCCTCCCGTCTCCTCGTAGAACGTCTGGCTCACCATTAGCACCGCTCTTTCCCTTCACTCACCAAATGTAATTATCATCAAAAGCTGCTTTAGATTCCTTCCTCTAAACTTTTATTCTGTTCCTTCTTCTTGAACCCCATCATGGCTGCTTTCGCTTATGCCCTTATTATCATTGCTTGCCTGGACAATTGAAATAATGTCCTGCTTCGTCTTTAGCCACTGTCTCTTTTAATCTTCCATCCACTCTGCCTCCAGAATTATCATTCTACATGAAATCAGATCACTTCAATCTTCCACTCAGAGTCTGGCAGATTCTGCCGTTCAAACAGCTGCCTTAGCGTTGACATAGAAAGGCATTTATAATCTCCACTTAAACCAAATGTCATTTTCACCTCCCTCCAGGTAGAACTCTATTTCTGGCTAATATGGAGTAGATCTGGTTCCCTACACTTATGATTCTTTTTCATTCACAGTGATTTTGCAATTCCTTGTCCCTTCTCTCACTGAGGGCACCACTATATGTGGAAACCCAAATCCTCAGAGTGGTCTTCAGCTTCTCCCCCTTCGTACGTAGGCCAAAGCCAGATTCCATCACTACCCTAAATATTTTTCAGGTGTTCTCAAGCCTTTCTATCTCTGCTGTTCCCAGTCTGGTAACCTCCTTTCTGGCTTTGTGCCTTTCCCCGGGGCTCCTGCGAAAGCCTCTCATCTGGTCTCCTTGCCTCTGCACCTGGGTCTTTCCTATTCTGCTGCTACGCTAGCTGTCTTCTAGAATGCACAGTTTATCGGGCCCTCCTCTACAGAACATTTCAAAGGCTCCCCCAGATTCTGGATAAAATCTGAACTTCTATGTTCTCTCCTGCCCTTTCCCCAGCTGCATGTCCCTCCGCTCTGCCTCTGGCCCTCCCTCCCGTGCTTCAGCCACACTGAACTTCTTCCAGATTCTGTGGCATCATGCACTCTCTCTTCCTACAGATTGGTCTCTCTCCCTGGAACCGTATTCCCCTTCCTCTTTGCCTTGATAACTGCTATTTAACTTTTAGGTCTCAACTAAGGGTGATTTCCTCTAAGCAGTCCCCCTTCTCACCCCTGGACTTTATGGCATAGAAACCTGCTCTCCTCTGGCAGAGCCTTGATCACAGTTTAATATTAATATAATTACTTTTGTAATTAAGCATCTCATGTGTCCCCAGCTAGACTGTGAGGTCAGGGAGACTGTTTCTCCTGTTGTTATATTCTGAGCCTAGCACAGTGCCTGGCAGGTGGTGTATGTCTGATAAATGTACACTTATTAGCCTTGTAGTGGAATAAACACAGAGTACTTTAAGAAAACATCTATACAAAACATGTTGAAACAATGAATAATGAATCGATACTCTTCTCCATGACTGAAATGTCTTTCTTTCTCTTACTTACATGATCAATAATCCTTTTTAAAGTATCTGTTCAAATGTCATGTTTTGTTTTAAAGCCTTGCCAGATCTTTCATCTTATCTATGCCCTTCCCTACCTGTAAATTAACTCATTTCTGGCTTTGCCTTTCTAGTAGCACAAACGTCTGGTATGAATACTCATGTATCAGGATTATCTGTTTATGTGAACCCTAGAAATGATGAGATCTAAGACTAGCGATGATAACTGACTCCTCTTTGGTTTCTAAGCATCTGGCTAGCAGAGTTCCTAGCTCGTAATAGTTGTTGAATACATGAATGAATGAATGAATATCGATGCGTGAACACCTTTGTTTGGTCTTGGCAGCCCCCTCTCAACTGCCTTTTCTTCCCTCTCTCAAGCATTTCAGTTCGTAGTTTTTTGCTTCACCAAAAAAAGCAAATATGGCTTTGTTGGTGCCCCTTGTTTATTCCCTCCTTTGCCCCTTTCACAGCCGTTTCGCTCGCCCCCCTGACCCCACGCCTCCTGTGCAGCTCGGGCGGAAATTGCTGCCCGCATTTAACCTCTGCTATGGTTATTTATTTAGCGATTTTTTTTTTTTTGGCTCCTCTGTCTTCTATTTACACAATTTAAATTTATTTATACTTTCCACTCATTTACATTTTTTCAGTGTGTTTTTTAAGATGTTTTAAAGTCTCGTAAGAGATTTTAAGTTTGCCAATGGTCAGTTGTACCTTGACTGATACAATTCTCAAACCTCAGTGGCTTTAAGCAAAACCGTTTTTGTTTTTGTTTTTTCTTTTAAACCACTCAGACCGTGTCCTCTCCCTCTTACTTCCCCAAAAAGGGAGAGAAGGACTGTTTTTGTTTTAAATCCCTTACAGCATATATGTATCATGGGTGAGATAGGGCTCTTTTCCATTTACCTTCCTTTGGGGTCCAAGCTGATGGAGCAGCTACTGTTTGGACTGCTGCTGATGAGGAAAGCAGAGGGAAAGAGAGAGCACAGTAAACCACACACTGGCTCTTGAAACTTTACCGGGAGGCGACTCTGCTCACCCGTGAAGCAAGTCATTTTGCCACACCTAACTCTGAGGACTAGAGAACGTGACGTTGCTGTACCCCTAGAAAGAGTAGAAGTCTTTGCCGAACAGCACTAATGATCACATAAGGCTTCTGTCCCTTTTGAAGGTTCGTATAGGTTCTAGTACAGAGCTTTGAACCTAGGGAAATTGGTAAATGCTGACTAACTCTTTGTTTGACCTAAGGTATATTCATTCTATAATTCTGCCTTGACTTGATTTTGAGTGGAGGTTCTCTTGGAGATGAAACCCAAGCTCTGTAAAAGCAAGAAAATGAACTGCACCCAAAATACAAAGGCGAAAAAACTCTTTGAATGCTTTAGCACTTTCTGAACTTGGCAGTGATAAAGACCTCACTAATAGTGTAGATGAACTTGATATTGTGGCCTTATTTAAAAGCACTAAATCCTCCCAGTTGGAGATAATTGATGAAATGGCTGTATCTCCAAGTTTCTCTGGCTGCCACTAACAATGTTAAATTAGATAACTAGCAGCAGTGGTTTTTGAGGAGATGGAAACCATCTGATACCAGAGAATAGAAAATAGAAACAGATAAAAGTGTGAGAATTCTGAAAGCTATTGTGTGAGTTTTCCGAAGTTCAAGCCGTACTGCCTTAAGAAGTTAAGTTGCAAAGATAATGAACATGGAAATGTCTGGTCGACTAGAAAATGTGACATATATTGTGTAGTTTTAAAATTGTGCTTCATGTGGGAGGATAAACAGTGTGCATAGAAGTTCCCAAAGGTTTCGATTATGTCGAAAGGTTTCGATTATGAGGAAAGCCGGGTGGTGCCGGGTAATACAGTGAACTATCAATTAACACTCTCAATTCCATCGTTTGCAAAATGGGGAATGTACCTCGGAAAAAGTACCTACTTCGCAGGGTTGCTAGGATAATTAAATAAGATAATAAATGCAAAAAATTTAGCTCTATGCCCAGTGCTTGTTAAATGTTAGCTATTACAATTACTGTACAATTTTTTTCCTCTTATTCCAGTTATTGGTGTTCTTTTTTTTTTTTTTTAAAGATAATGGTATTTGTTCTCTTTCAGAGACTGAAGAAATAAACATTCTACCTTTGATGGGGGTTGGAGGGAGAATAGGGCAATTCCATATTGCCATTCAAAAATCAGTGTTTTCCGAACTGTTGTTTTTGACCAATTAGTAGGTCAGGAAGTCAGTTTAATAGGTCATGACCAGCATTTAAAATAGGAAATAGAATAGACACATGATAGTGCATTTTATATCTTAAGAACAAATATTTTTTCATTACAATTTTATTTCATGTGTAGTATATGTTTTCGTTAATGTGTGTGTACTGGGTTAAAATGTAAAATGCATTTCTTACTTTGGATTGTGGTCATAAAGTCTGAAAGTTGTAATTCTAAATAAATGTACATGGGCCTCAGTTTATGAAAGACTCCATGCCACTAGGTATATCTGAGTGGAGTTTTTCTAGAAATGTTCTTATAGACCACATTTGACTTGTATGGGTACAAAATACTAAAAATTATGACAAATTGTTTCATAGAGTTTCTGGGGTCAAAGAAAAGTAATAAATTGGAGAATTTTCCCCCTGTTCCCTTTCACATCTCCAAATCTGGTAGTGTTCTTTTGATAGCAGTGCAAACTATAACAAATTTCAAATGTAAAAATGTGAGCATCATCTTGAAATCCCAAAGAAATCTGCCTGATTTAATCCCACCAGTGTGCTTATCTGCTCAGCTTTCATCATTCGATGGCCTAACTGCTACTGGGGCCCCAAGATTCCATCTTAAAAGGCTAAGCGTATCCCAAATATACAACAAAAGCACATGAAATTTAAAAAGTGATATGTCTCAATTGGTCCCTGAAATGCCATTTTCTTTCTCTGGGCTTACAAGCCTGAGTGTTCAGGCTTCAAATTTTACAAGGCTCCTCTTCCTTGGAGTATAAAAGAGCATGGAAAAGGAGCCCCACACCTTGTGTGTTGGTGTTTAGCACTTTGGAATGCACTGCTCAGTCATGGAAGGCAACCCTCCAACTCAGTCTGTTCATGCAGAGAGAGCACAATAGTTCTCCCTAGCAAAACCTGCTGCGATTGCCTAGCTTTCCCCCGAGGACACTGCTTACCCTACAGCCCTGTCACTTGGTGTCTATTTTCTCTCACACATCTTTCTACCTCCTTATATTTTTATTGGTGTTTTCAAACCATTCTCACCACCTCCCCCACAAAGGAAAACGGACCTTTGGATCTCAGGTTATCAGACTCACCACCCACATATCACCTCCTCCTGAGTTGTGGTTATCTACTGAGCCCTGGGTCCCTTGTGTCCGGAAGGGTTTAGTCACCAGTCCCCCATCAGTCTCTCAGCATCACTCCTGTCATCCTTCCTGGTGATGGGACTATTCTCATCCTCCCCTTTGATCACTTCAGCCACTCACCCAATGAGCACCTTGTCCTTGCTGGTCACTGTGACCCTCCACCATCACAGTTTTAAACAGCCCACTCCCTGGCCCTCACTTTTAATATTTTCTTTACGATATTGATGTTTAAATAATTATTGTTTGATATTTGTGTTTGAATAATCACTGTTCGATAAAGGGTGTTTCTTTCATGTAATTATCAAACATAATTTTTTGTACCCACATACTTCTTCACATAATCAAACTTAATCTCCTGATGTTCTTTGGTTATGCTAATAGGTATCATAATGGCTCGTAACTAAGCTACAAAAAACAGCGAATACCTTCTGGAATTGCTTTTCCGTCTCTCTCTCCACCCCTGCTCTACCCTTATTTGGTTTGCTTATTCACCAACTATGTTCATTAATTTGTGCAATTTCTTATCACTATATATGAAATTTTATGTACATCAGTTACTATCTGTCTTTCATCTTTTCATTGGACTCTGTGAATTTGAGATCAAGGCTGCCCTATAACAGTTGCTACATTTGAAGACTTATTTGGGTGATTTATGAGATTTGAGTCTACTGCTTTAATGGTTTGTTGCAGTATACACATGTAAACATCACCTGATAAATGCATCTTCTTTGATAGCAAATTAGGAAATTACCAATTCATTGCATCATTAAACATTTCCTGCATGATTTTGTTCCATTAAGAAAAATGAGAAGATGTTTATATTTTGTAGGCTTTACCATTGCTTTTGCATTCAGTAATAAAACAAACATTGAAATTCACTAGTTCAGCTATTATTTGGAATAACCAATTATGGGTTCGTCGTACTGTAGATATTTTAATAAAAATATAAGCAGTTCAGAATACTTGGTTTGATCTTTTCATTGAGAAAAGAGAAAGGAGATTATTTTTCACTCTGGTAGCCACATTAATTTATCTCCGCTATTAATTAAGTAAATTAATTCTTTCAAGATTTTCCCAAACACCTACTTGTGCAAGTGAAGGTACTAAGAAAGCAAAGATGTTTAATCCATGTTTCCTGTCCTTCAGCTCCTTACACACTAATCAATGAGATGGAGCTGAGTCGATGGTTAGCCACACTGTAAGCACTGCAGATTTTTGTTAACACTTTTAATAGCACTCTCTGTGGCAAGCTGACTAGCTGTTCACAAACCAGTTTTCCCCATCCCCCTGGACAATTAGCTGGATCATATTTCATATTTTCCAGATTCCCTTGCAATTAGATGTAGACATATGATCAAGTCCTGGCTAATATAATGTGAATAGATGTGATGTATCCCATTTTTAGATCAGTGCCATAAAACCTCCACACAATCCTCTGTTCTCTCTCTCTCAGACCATCTGTTGGCTGAATGTCTATGCCCAAGGCTATCTGAAAGTCCTATATCGAAGATGGCTGAGACTGTTAGGGTAGGTCCCTGAATGACTGAGTGAAGTGGAAACTGCTGCCCCATCACCCCCTGCTGAGCAAGAACTATGTATATGTTAGGCCAATGAGATTTCAAGGTTTATCTGTTACAAATTCTAGGGTTACAGTAACTAATATTCTAATTTAACTTAAATAATTGATCCCTGTACTTTCATGATGTGAGAAAATGAGGCTCCTAATATACTTGAGATACATCATTATGGAAACTAAGTATGGACTTGGTTGTATAAACAAAGACTGCCATGAAATCTAGGAATCACAAATTATTTGTTATTGTATACTAAAGCAATTAGAGGAAAAAGATAAGGGAGTGAGGTCAGAGAAGAGTCTAGGGAGTGGATGGGAGCATTTGAGGTGCAGTAAATTATTTCTGTAATGACATTTTTGGTTCTCTTTGTGTTCAAATTCCCATAGCTGGAGTTCCCTGGTGACTTGGATCTACTTTGGGCTGTCCTTATTCATTGCAAAAGAGGGTGAAATTAATGAGCTTTAAATCAATAACTCAAAGAATGCTTAATTAAATAAACTTTGTTGGCAGACCCCAGCTGACCCATTTCCCAGTTCTGATATCTGGACTTCGGTATTACTTTTATATTGTTAAGATTTTAAAACATTTACCTTTCGATCTTTAACTATCATTAAATTTTCTATGTGCTATATATAAGTTGATTTGAATACACTTAAATAGCATTTACAACTTTATTATTATGTATATATTATTTATTGAGAAGCTAAGTAGTTTGTACCCCAAAAGAGGAAAATTAAACAGGTGACATTTAAAGGTGAATGTTTCAAGAATCAAGGAAAAGTGGCATCTCTCAAACTCAGTTAATAACTCATAATTTTATTCATTGTTGAATGAGTTTTTGACAAAGCATTTTGTTTCCATGTCTGAATTTCTAACTGTTCTCCTTTTTGCTTTTTGTTACTGACAGAGGAGACATATGTTTTTATCATGGCATATTTTTTACAGAAATACATATGCAAGTAATTGTTTTTTAAAAAAGAGTATGTGTAGAAAGTAAGTTCTTTAATTTCTTATGTGTCATAAAATGTCTTGATTTTATCCTTACAGTTGATTCATAATTAATTTGTTACAAAAATGTAGGTTCAAATAATTTTTCCTAACAACCTCAAAGAAATATTACATTGTTTTAACCATTCGAAGTTCATATGTAAAAAATCTGTCCCACTTCCAAATTCCTGAATTTTAGATTTTCTTTTTGTATTTGAAGTTCTGAAACTTTGTCAGATTATTTCTAAGTATGGATCTCTTCGTGCTTGGCACTCAGATGGCATTTTCAATATGGAAACTTAAGTGTGTATGTGTGTTTAAACTCAGAGAAATTGTCTTCTCTTATTTCAACACCTTTTTCCTTCTCATTTATTTGAGTTGGTTTTCCATTTTTGTGACTACTATCAAATAGCTCTTGGATCTTCTGAGTTTGCTCTCCCTATTTCTTAACTTATTTTTTCCTCATATTTTCCCATTTTCTCTTTTTGCTTAATGTTCTAGGAGATTCTTTGTTTTTATTTTCTATGTTGTTCATAACCATTCTATTAAACACTTCTATTTAGTTTTTAATTTCAGCAAATGTATTTAATTTCTAGGCACTCTTTCTAATTCTTGGCATGCTCTGTTGTTGTAATAGCTTATTCTTGCTTCATTAATGACAGAGCCTCTTCAATCTTTTTGAGGTTAGAATGAACCTTTTTGAGGTTAGAATGATTTGAGTTTCTTTCTTTTATTATGTCAGTTTTGTTTCATGCAGGACTAGTTCTTATGTTTGATCATCTTGACATTTTTTTTAATACTCTTGGTTTTCCATAAAAACCATTATTTTTGGTTCCTTTGCATATGATAAAGGACTATGTTGATTTTACCAATAAAGGTAGCTAACATGTACTTCCTTTGCTCATTTTAGGTCTGTTTACTCACAGTGCTCTCCCATGAGTGCAAGGACTTTGCCTGTAGATTTTGCATATGTGGGTGGATTGTGTCAAAAGATAGTAGAGGACAGGGATAGGTTGTCAGGCCAGAAACTTCCACAGTAGCTAAAGGAAGACTTTACCATGGGATGAAGTGCTTTAGTGTATTTCACTCTTTGGTAGTGTGACCACATTTCCCAGTTTATGCTTGTCGTTATATTATAAATATTAACAGTTCACTCTTTTATTAAAGAAGACTGATTTGGATAATAATTTATACAATCACCTTATCCCTAAGTGGAGTGGTCTTCTCTTTCCCCTTTCCAAGTCTATGGTGAAAGCTGGGAATTACTGCGGCCTCTGCTATGTATCTCTATTTTTAGTGTATCTTCTTGTGCCTTTTCTAAATAAAATCACCCTCTGTTAAAGACTACTTCTGAGTGTTCAGCTGGGCAAACCGCTGCTACAGCTGTCTTACATACACAGGGGATGGGGGAGGACTCAACTGTTTTACAGAACTTTCCCTATTGCCCCTCCTGGTTTCAGCCTTGCAACTCCCTCTTGTTCTATATACCAATTGATTTCAAATTTGGAGCCTCTTGGAGGCTTTCCAGGAAAAGAGTTCTATCTCTCTGCAGTTATCTTCAGTGTCCTTTCTAGGTTTTGGCTATCTTTATTCTGTTTTTGCATCACTATAATCTCGCAGGTTGTGTTCTTGTATTAGTTTTCTGTTGCTGCATCACAAATCACCAAAACTTTAGTGCCTTAAAACAAAATCCACTTATTATAACACAGTTTTTGTAGGTCAGAAGTCTGAGCTATCAACTAAAATTAAAGCTTCGTCCAGGTTATGTTCTCATCTGGAAGCCCGACTGGGGAAGAATCCATTTCTAAGCTTGTTTAGGGTATTAGCAGAGTTCACTCCCTGTGGTTGACTGCCCAGGACTAAGGCCCCTGCTGTCCTGGCTGTGGGTGGGGAGTTGCCCTTAGCTCCTAGAGATTGCTTTCACATTCTAGCTGCTTGCCTCTCACACAATATGCAGCTGTCTTTTCAAACCCAGCATGAAAATATCTCTTTTAAGAGCTCATCTGACAATACAGGACAATTCCTTCTTGTTAATTAAAAGAGGTCTTAATTGCATCTACAAAATCTCTTTACCTTTGCCATATAGTGTAGCCTAATCATGACAGTGACAGCCCACCACATTCACAAGTTCTCTCAGCACTCAAGGGGAGAGGATGACACAAGGTGTGTATGCCAGGTGGCAGAAATCTTGAGGTCATCTCAGAATTCTGCCTACCATATATCCCTGGGAGCCCAATCGACTCTGAGATGAGATTCCATGCAGGAAGGTTGTTAGCGAGGGCCACCAGGATGAACAGTGTGACTGAAGGGAAGGAGGGGGAAGGGGGGCTATGGTGTATTCACAGTTAGGCCTCAGTTGACTCCAAGTGTGGCTCAGAAGCTGGCTGGCCCTTTAGAGTTGTATCAAGTTGGGGGAAGGAGTTGCATTTTTATACCCTGCCCTTTGCTAGTTGTTGAATACGAGCTCTCCTTGAAAGCTGATCTTGTATAGTTGAAAGTTTTTAGTCTACAGCCTTCACAACAACAGGGGCATAAAGTTTCAGTCCTAACATGAGGACCTGGACTGCATGGTTCTGTGGTCATGGTATAATTCCACCTGCTGCATTACACTGCTTTGTATCCATGCACATGTTTTGCAGTGTAATTATTTCCAGCGTTAATCCAAGATCTCAGGCATTTGATAGAAATGGAGACATTCTAAGGCTCACAAATTACTGGGTTGAAATAAACAGTAGAGTAGAGTAGGGTAGCAATGCATGTTAGCAGGACTTTTTATGAGAGCAGAGGTTTAACATATAAATTGTACCACAGAAAATTAATCTTTTAGAAAATAAAGACAAATGGAGACTAATTTCAAAAGAGCCTCCCTTCCTTGCTCCAACCCCATGTAATGGAAATGCATATTAATAAGAGTCTCAATTTGTCAAATTTGCTTGGCGCGGTGCTCCGGAGCTACAGCAGTGTTACCAACATTCTACAGAAGCTCATCTGTCTAAGTTGTTTTAATCTATTGGTTTTCTTTATAATGAATAGCTCTGAAGCAGTGACATTACTTTCCTGAGCTGAGGGATATCTGAATAAATTCTACAGAATTCAGGTACCAGCGGATTTGTTGTGGCCCAACAATTATTTTATTCGTGAAAATCTCCGCTGTTTTAAAAATGACCATTTTCTTTTCTCTTTTAAATGTTAAAAAAATATTCTATGACCGGTAATGAGAGATTTAATTTAAATTTTTAAATACAATTTCATGATTTCCTTTTCAGTGTATTTTTACATTTGAACTAATTATTTAACAGAGGAAATGATTGGGATAAACTGAAAGACACATTCAAGGGAGCATCTCTGTTTCTACAGTAAATTAATGTGATTGTTGTGGGAAAATAATCAATGTTCCTATCAGTAGTTTTATTTAATACATCAAAAAATAATTAAATGGACACTGAACTTACAATTAAACTTGATTGGCTTTTCATATTCCAGTAGCTTTTTAGTCCTATAATATGCCTTCTCACAGTGTAGAATATGATGCAAAATGTTTTTTTCTTGGAAGAGTAGCTTTCTCTGTCTTATTTACTTAGCATCATTGCATACAGAGTAATTCTCATGAAGTAATAAAAACTTAATTTGAAATCAAATAAAAAATACAAAGGTCTAGGAAAATATAAGCAATTAGCCAGAAAACATGAGATGTAAGTTAATACGTGAGACGTTGAAGTTGGTGTAGATTGAATCTGTTATCTTATTCATAGGCTCCACGTGGAAACAGGGATTCAGGATGCTGTTTTGGCACATATTTAAGCTGGTACAAGCATTGCTCAAAAATGCAGTAAAAGTTGAAAAGGCATTTTGAAGAGATAACACAGGAAACCTAGAATTCTTTATTGGCAATATGATCTGGAAAAGATCCTGGAACCTGAGCAAATGTTTCCACATTCTTGAGTTTGGAGATTTATGAAGATGTTCAGCATAGCTCTTTCAAATGTTGGAGTTGTGCTGTGCTTGGCTGTCCAACCTTTCTCTAATTTCACATCAGCCAATAAATAAAAAGCTACAATTTTTCTAAGAAAAATTTGAAAGAATAAAATGGCTACTGTTTTCTCCTTCAGTTTCTGGGCATCTGTGTTTTCATTACATGCCCAGCTGGTTTCTTTGGAGAGCATGCAAGAATGTTCAGGCCTATGAAGAAGGTCATTCGTAACGAGACCGTGCAGTGCCGGTGACTCCAGAAGATAAATATGCAAATTGTAACTGCCTGAGTAGCTACAGGGGGAGGAGATTTTATAGTAGACCTCACATTTATTTCAATTAAAGTTTTTACTGAATGTTTATTGACCAATTTAACAGATTCAAATTTCTGCCCAAACTTAGTTACACACCTATTAAGTTTACGAACCTGTTCCTAAATCTGTACTTATGTCCCTTGGAAATCAGTTTCCACGGTTCTCCATGTGTATCTCGTGGTAGAATGTGACAGACCTTTGACTCTTTCGATTTGCACAGCAGAGGGTATTTTCTAATGACACATATTCTGCTACTGTAACTTACATTTAAAGGAAACTTCTGCATGTCTGTGGCTCATACCCCAGGGTGTGACCACAGGAAACACGTACTCATGTTTCCCCACAGGATTGAGTTGAGTTGTGCTCGCCACAGCCCCTGGGGCGAGAGTAAGCCTGGCCGTAGATGCGATGACTGCTAATGTCTGATCTGTATGGCAGCTTAGTTCCTTATTAATAATTTCCACGATGTAAATGGTTGAGGGAGCATAACACCACACATGACATGCCTCCTCCTGGAAGGCAGAATGCTACAGATCTAAACAAGCTGGTTCTTTGGAACTCTGATTTATATTTGTACAACATATATATTGTCCCTGTGAAGAAATAAGCCTGCAAAGGTTTTCAAAGTAAAAAACAAAAATAAAGTCTGAATTCTAAATCTATGTTGCTGGCTCAGGCCTTGTTGACAACCAAAATTAGTTTTTTGAGGAGAAAGTAGCTAAAGGATTCTATTTGGAGTTATTAAAAATTGAATTATATATGAAGTGATTCACCTTGGAATCAAACTTTATTCCCAGGTCATCCAAACAAGAACCTAAAATTGCCAAAGAAACACAATGATACAAGTTCTTGGAGACTGTCATTCGGAAACTGACCAATAAATGAAATGAAATTTCAGGAGTTTTGAGTAGTTATAAGGATATCAATATACTTTAGATTGTGTAAAATCTTGCCAGGCATTTTTACTGAACTGAAGCCAAGCTAAGAACGAATTCTGACACCAGGCAGCATAGCAGCACGATGTCTCATAATGAACTGACTGGCAAGAAAGCAGGACACTGTGTTGAGTTCCAAATGTTCTCCAAGAACTTCAATAATCCTGTTTAAAGGTATAGAAGCATTTTCAGGATTCAAGGCAAACATAGGGTTTGTAAAGCACTCCTTTAAGGTTTCTGACAGGACATTGCTCATTCATTCACTCACTGCTTCCTTTATTAAATATCTACCATGTTTTGGGTACTGTGACAGGCATTAGTGACACATAACCCTCACAATCAAGGGGTTCACAGTAGTGAACAAAAGACACACAAATTATATTTTTGGGTGTTTTCTTGAGGTATAAATTACATAAAATAAAAGTCTCCAATTTTAAGCATACACTACGGGTTGGTAAGTGTATTCATTTGTGTAACCAACACTGCAATCATGGTATAGTCACATTACCATCACCCCAGACACTCCCTAGTTCCTCTTTGCAGTTGATGCCACATCCATCCTATACCCATAGCAATCACTATTCAACTTTTTGTCACAAGAGTTTTGCTTTTCTTGAGTTTCATATAAATGTCGAACTGCCCTTTACACAAATCAATAAGGGGGTGCAAGGCGACAATGTGGTAAGGGCCTAACTAAAAATAAGGCACAGGCCTAGCTAAAAATAATGAGAAATAATTAGCCACTATTCCCCTTCTTCTCTATAACTGCCAGTCTGGAGCCTTGTAGCTGGTGGTCATAAAGATTCTTAGCTTTCTCCGCAGATTATATCCCCTTTTTGAGACCTAGGAGCAGTTTCTGGGATGTCTTCCAGGTCCCGCATTCCGGTGGAACAGCTGATCACTCAGACCAATGGCCCACACTGAGGAACTGACTCAACTGGTCTTGTGACACCCACCCAAGAACTTGGTCAGCAAAGAAGATAATTTCTGCAATTGTATGGTTCCACTCCAAACCCAGCCAATTAGCAGATTCAATTACCTACACCAAACTCTCTTTACAAACCCTGTCTCCCAAATTCTGGGGGAGGCAAATTTGAGAAATTTCTCCCATCTTCCCGCTTAGCACTGTGTGGAATAAACTCTTTTCTGCCGTAAACTCTGCTGTCTCTGTGTATTGGCTTCCTTGGGCAGTGGGGAAATGAATTTGGCTTGGTGGCAAAAAATGGAATCATGTGGCATGTAATCTCTGTGTCTGGCTTTTTGCACTTAGCTTAATGTCTTTGAGATTCATACATTTGAATGCAAATATCAATAGATTTTTTTGTTTTTTGTCATTTATTGAAAAGTAGTATTACATTGTTGATCCATTCCTCAGTTGATGGACCTTAGGGTTGTTTCCAATTTGGGGCTGTTATGAATAAAGCTGCTATGAACATTCACGTGAGTTTTTGTGTGAACATATATTTTCATTTCTCCTGGATAAATACCTAGGAGTAATAATTTCTAGCAATTGGAATACACATTTAACTTTGTAAGACACTGCCAAACAGTTTTCTAAAGCAGTAACACTACTATACATTCTCGCCAGCATATATGAGAATTCCAGCTGCTCCTTACTCTTGCCAATCCCTGATACTGTCCCATGGAGTGGATGTGCATTCGTTTCCCATTGTTGTTTTACTTTGCATTTTCTTGCTGACTAATGATGGTGACAATTTTTTTAATGTGTTTACTTGCCATTCAATATCTTCTTTGTGGAAATATTCTTTCAAATCTTTTGCTCATTTTTTTTTTAAAAGTCAGGTTGTGTGTCTTCTTGGTATTGAATTGTAATAATTCTTTATATATTCTGGATAAACGTCCTTTATTGGATATATGTTTTGCAAATATATTCTCTTAGTATATGGCTTTTTACTTTCTTAATGGTGTCTTTTGAAGAGTAAATGTTTTTCAGTTTGATGAAGTCCATTTTATTAATTTTTTTATGATTCATGCTTTGTGTGTCTTTTTGTAAGATTTTTTTCTAACTCTTGGTCACAAAGATTTTTCTCTTTTTTATGTTTTAAATTTTTAATTTTTTTTTTAATTTTTAGAGACAGGATCTTGCTCTGTCACCCATTCTGGAATGCAGTTGCATGATTACAGCTCACTATAATCTCTAAGTCCTGCACTCACACAATACTCCCAGTTCAGCCTCCCAGGAAGATGGGACTACCAGCCACCACACTCAGCTATTTTTTTTTAAATTTTTTGTAGAAACAGGGTTCTCACTATGCCCAGGGTGGTCTTGAACTCCTGGCCTCAAGTGATCCTCTGGCCTCAGCCTCCCAAAGTGCTGGGATTACAGGCATGAGCCACTGTTCCCAGCTGATTCTTCTCTTAAGTTGTTTTCTATGAATATTATAGTTTTAATGCTTACATTTAGGTCTAGTACCTATTTGTAGTTAATTTTTCTTTTGTATGATATACATTATGGGTCAAGGTTTATTTATTTTTTTCTTATACATGAATATCTAATAGTTTTAGCATAATTTGTAGAAAAGACAGTCCTTTTCCCATTGAATTACTTTGTTACCTTTATCAAAAATCAATTGAGCATATATGAATAAGTCTACTTCTGGATACTCTTGTTTCTTTGATCTATATGCCTATCTCTACCACTACTACACTGCCTTGATTATTATATTAATAATTTTAAGTTAAATTTTGAAATCAGGTAGTATGAATCTTGCAACTTTCTTCTTTTCAAAATTCTTCTCAGTATTTTGATTTTCCATATAAGTTTTAGTAAAAGCTTTTCGATTTCCACAAAAAAGCCTAGCAGAATTACGTGTGTGATTGTGTTGAATCTATAGATTAGTTTGGAGAGAACTGACATCTTAATATTGAGTCTTCTGACCCATCAACGTGATATCACTCTCTTTTTACTTAGATCATTTTAATTTCTCTCAGGAAGGTTTTTTTTATGATTTCCAGGGTATATTTCTTATACACATTTTGTTAAATTTATCCCCAAATAGTTCATATTTTTAAATTATTGTAAGTGACAGTGTTTTCTTTCATTTCAGTTTTCAATTATTTGCTGCTAGTATGTAGAAATACAATAGATTTTTTATGTTAATTTTTTTATCCTATGAAATTACTAAACTTACTTATTCATTCTATTTGCTAGACTCTTCTACATGGATGATTATATTGTTAATGGTTTAAAGAAAGTGTCCCAAACTCTGTAAAATAACTTAAAGAGGTTTATTCTGAGTCAAGTGTGTGTGACCATAGCCCAGGGAAACATGCCTTCAAGTGGTCTTGAGAAAATGTGCCCAAGGTAGTCTGGTTACAGTTCGGTTTTATATATTCCTGGGAGCAGGAATTATATATAAAATCATAAATCAATACGTGGAAGGTGTACATTGGTTTGGCTCAAAAAAGTGGGGCACCTCAAAGTGGGGGATGGGCTTATAGTTGATAGGTGGGTTTAAAGATTCTTTGATTTGTAATTGGTTAAAGAAATGGAGTTTTGCCTAAAGGGTAGGAATGTTATAAATTGAGATAAGGAAGTTTGTTAATCAGAGACAAGCCACCTGACATATACAGAGACTGAAGTAAGTGATCTGTTAAATAAATTGATGATTTACAGGTGTGGTTTAACCTTTATCTTGCAAGACCTTAGGCCTGTTAATGATTGTTTCTTTTTGTTACAAAGGGTAACTCCAAAATGAATGAGTCGTAAGGAGGCTCCTCTGACCTCCCTTCTCCTCATGGCTGGCAATTCAGCTTCAAGGTTTTTCTGGGTACTCTTGGCCAAGAGGGAGTCCGTTCAGTTGGCTGGGGCTTAAGATTTTGTTAGGTATTCAGTGAGGGACCTCTGGCTCCTTCTGGGGACAAAGGCAGGCACCTCAAGCAATTGCCACACCTGGGTGAGGAGGGAACACCCTACTAATCTGCCAATTAGAACTTAGCACACCAACTGCAAAAGAATGCAGAGGTACAATAGGGTCTGGAAGGTGACCTAGAACAATCCAAGGCTAATTATTATGTCATTAGCTTAAATCTACATTGCAGTTCACTCCCCAAATGGGCTTTCAAAGAGGCTCATGGGAAATCCACATGCACAGTAAGACTCAGGTCAGATAACTCTCAACTGTCCATTAATCTCAACTGGTTTGATGGTGATGTCTGAATCACAAGGAGGACCCCATCCAGACAGCATGAAACAAGACCCCAGATCATAATCAAGGCCTTTTTGTTACAACGGGCAGTCTGTTTGTCGTTTGTGGTCAATGTGTCTTGCTCTTGCTCTGTAAACCTATCTTGTCCTTCCTCAATAAACCTTATTTCCTTTTTTTAATCTCTGAGAATTTGTTTTCTTTTTCTAAACCTCATTTTCATGCTTACCTTACTTTCAATGTGTCTGGTCATTCTTTGGCCAAGAGCACACCAAGAAGTGAGAACACAGAACAGACCATGACCTGACAATTTTATTTTTGTTCACAATATCATTTAGGTAAAAATAGAGCTTTCCTTTTTAATTTTTTATATTTTCTTTCTTTTTTTTTGTCTTAATACACTATCTCTGACCTTCTGTACAATAAAAGAATATAAGCACTGAGATTGGACATACTTCTCTTGTTCCTAGGGAAATATTTAGTCTTTCACCATTAAACACAGTGTAACCTATAGTTTTTTTTGTAGATTCTCTTTATCAGATGACAGAGTTCCCTTCTATTTGTAGAATACTGAGAATTTTTAAATGAATTTGCTGTTCACACCACACAGGGTTTTGTTCTAGGTCCTATTGCTTATTGCACAAAGATCAAATTAGTGGCAAGACAGCATATGAGAGAAAGAAAGAAAGAGGCTTGGCTAGCAAAGGTTGTCTTGTTTGTAAATGAAATCTTATAACCAGCAGCCCTCAGAAAGAATAGATGGTAAATGTTTCTTTCCAGACTTTTAAAGGTGGCACACTACCAGTTAATCTTTCCTAGATCCTATAAGGAAAGACCTGGCTGCATTAATGAAAATTCTCTACAGATGCAAATTTCCCCCCCAAAAAGACAGCTTTACAGCTTTACTTCTGTCTGCTGGATCTGTGGCAGCCATCTTAAAAATGTATCAAAGAAATACATTTTGGAGTAAAATATTCAGATTTCCTTTAGCCTCATAAAGTGAATTGGGTAGTACTCTTTCCTATTATCTAGGAGAGTTTGTGTAAAATTTTTATTTCTTCCATAAATAATTGGCAGAACTCACCAGGTGAGCCATCTGGGCTCAAATATGTCCTTGTGGGAAGGGTTTTTACTATAAAATTTTAAAATGCATATTAGGCTATTTAGTTAATCTATTTCTTCTTGGGTGAACTTTGGTATGTTGTGTCTTTCAAGGAATTTATACATTTCATCTAATTTATTTGCTTCCATGTGTCTTAAACAGCATTTATTTTGTCATTATTTTTGTAAGATAGTTGGCTGAGTGAAGAATTTAGGTTGACAGGTTTTTTTTTTTTCTTTCTTTTTTTCTTACTATAAAATATTTTTCTGCTATTCTTTGGCTTGCGAAGTTTCCAACGAGAAGTGAATTCCTTTTTTTCCTTCATTGAATATAGTGTATCTTTTCTTTCTCTGGCTGCTCTTAAGACTTTCTCATTATCACTAGTTTTTTAAAGCAACTTTATGTGTCTTGGTGTGATTTTCTTCATGTTTCTTCTGCATTGTTTTTGTTGAGCTCCTGGGATCTGTGGATTTGTGGTTTTTAACAAATGTGGAAAACTTTTATCTATTATTTTTTTCAGTGTGGGTTGGAATTGATTATAACAGTCTCCTGAGTTTCATTTAATCCCTGTAGTTTTTGTTCTTGTTTCATACTCAGTCTTTCTCATACTTGCTATGTCTGTGTGCTAGAACTTTCTAGGCCTTTGGGATGCAGGTCAGTTCCCTGCCTACTCGTAACTCTCTCTGTTCATCGTCTGTGATGTGGCTTCCTTGGACCCTTTTCCTCAGTCATCACTTCTCCATACCCTTTCCGTATTCATGTTGTAACAGAGTAGTCGCCCCTCCTTCCATAGATATGGAAATGTAAAATTGAGAGTGGGGAATATGTAACAGAGGGAATGACCTGGAAAAAAAGGCAAAAAGATGTTTTCTGTCTTTTTAAAACTTCCCCTACTCTTTTTGGGAATTGAAGCCTGAGAGGGTGGGAGAGACAGGGGTAATGTCTTTTGTTCTTTGTGTTACAGGAGATAGATCAGCCATCCCAGGCCTGGCTCAGCCCTCCAGGTGGGCGAAGGTCAAGTCTTTGTCTTCTTCAGCAGAGATGGGATGATTAGAATCATTAACAACAATAGCCTGGAACTGAGGGCCCCCCCTTTAAAAGCTCTGTATTTCTGCTTATGTTTAGGAATTTGGATTTTGAAATGACAGAGTCCACCATTTTGCTCCTTTGTTGGAAAAGTAATAAACTTCTCTTTCCTTCTCCTCAAACCATTTGTTCTTGTTCTTCTGATACAGCCTTGAGGACAAGGGCTGAGCTTTCGGTA
>CAUYSK010048064.1:0-20120 GCA_963575035.1 Avahi laniger
ATTGGACAGCTAAAAATATATATAGAAGAAATTAGCCGGGCATGGTGGCGCATGCCTGTAGTCCCAGCTACTCTGGAGGCTGAGACAGTAGGATCGCTTGAGCCCAGGAGTTTGAGGTTGCTGTGAGCTAGGCTGATGCCACGGCACTCGCCCCAGGCAAGAGAGTGAGACTCTGTCTCAAAAAAAAAAAAAAAGAATTCAGAGTGAGGAGAAAATAAATATAAAACTAGAAAGAAAAATAATATACTACAACATGTGTTGAAGTTCAAATAATTACTAATGGTGGACTATAAAATTGGCTCTAGTCTTCCTACTTACCACAACAAAAATGTAACATTAGTTATTAAGTGTGAACTGCCCATAAGTGAAGTCTGGCATATAGCAGTCAACTCAGAAATTGGGTAAATTAACAAATGAATGACTAGCAATTAAAGAGAAACAAAGTTTCCCTTGGTCATTAGGTATGACAGAAATTTCTCTCTAATTTATTTTTGCAAAAGGGGAACTAAGTGAAGGTATTCCTATAAAAACATAAGTTTCTTGTTTTATTTTTGCTATAACCCTTTTGGATAACATACTCTTTGTTTTCAGAAGAGACTCTGAAGTGACTATACAAGATCACACTGCTATTATAATATATGGCTGAACCAAGAAGCCAGGTTTTGGAACCCTGAGTTCAGTGTTGTTTCAGTAACATTCCAGCTATTTCCTAGCTCCATGGGAAATGCATGGTTTTATGACAAGTGTTTTCATCATTTGGCTCTTTACACAGACTTCTGAGTTCTAAGACTATGGTTGGACAAATGAGTTCTATTGTGTCCTGTCCATAACAAGCTTGTTGACTAGTCTAATACTTGATTCTAATTTATCTAATACTACATATATTTTAAGTAAATACTGCTTAAGATTTAACCCAATCTTTAAAAAAGAAATATGTTTTCTTATTCTAATATTTTATATATATAAATGTAATAATTTTGATTTTAACATTTTTTTGTACTAGATGGTATTTTAAAAATTACAGTATTGCCCTTACTTATCCCTATACTCTTCTTCGGGAAGAGTACATCTGACCACATGATCAGGTAAGTCTTATGCATATACAATAACAAATATATCTATACCAAAAAGTTAAATCGAAAAACATGTATAAATTTTTTCTGTATCTATTTTTAACATGACATTATTTTTAAAAGCAAAAACCTAAAGAGTTTAAATATTCAACAGTACAGAATAGTGAAAATTTATGATACATCCATTAGACAACAAATTATATAGTAATATAGCATTTAAAAAGAAGTAGGCCATAACAAAATGCTCATGATGTTAAAGGAGGATATAAAACTTTATGTATAATATGACCCTAATTGTCAAAAATACACTTATATATTAAAAAATCTGATAGGGACTACAATAAGACAGTAATATCGGTTAACTTCATATCTGAGAGACTATAGATGTTTCTGTTTTTCTTTATACATTTCTAAATTTTCTACACTATTTTACAATCGGAAAGGTTATAAAATTCTATTTTTTTAAAAGTTTAAATAGGCTAGGCGCGGTGGCTCATGCTTGTAATCCTGGCACTCAGGGAGGGCTGAAGCGGGGCGGATTGTTTGAGCTCAGGAGTTCCAGACCAGCCTGAGCAAGAGTGAGACCCTGTCTCTACTAAAAATAGAAAGAAATTAGCTGGACAACTGAAAAAAAATATATAGAAAAAATTAGCCAGGCATGGTGGCACATGCCTGTTGTCCCAGCTACTCAGGAGGCTTAGGCAGTAGGACTGCTTGAACCTAGGAGTTTGAAGTTGCTATGAGCTAGGCTGACGCCATGGCACTCTAGTCTGGGCAAAAGAGTGAGACTCTGTCTCCAAAAAAAAAAAAAAAAAAAAAATTTAAATAAAATGCAGTATTTTATGCATTACAATCTAAAAAATATGTATTATTGCTATTCAGTTAACTGAATCTCAGTGTAAATTAATCAAAACATTATAATTAATATACTTATTTACAATTTTTATTTTCACCCTTGACTCCATATTTTGAGTATATCTATTGCTTTTATGCAGAAGGAAAATGTACAGTAAACCTTTAACTCAGAAGTTATGATAACTTAGAGACCATAGTACTTTTTTTTTTTTTTTGAGACAGAGTCTCACTATGTTGCCTGGGCTAGAGTGCCGTGGTGTCAGCCTAGCTCACAGCAACCTCAAACTCCTGGGCTCAAGCAATCCTTCTGTCTCAGCCTCCCTAGTAGCTGGGACTACAGGCATGTACCACCATGTCTGGCTAATTTTTTCTATATATTTTTAGTTGTCCAATTAATTTCTTTTTATTTTTAGTAGAGACAGGGTCTCACTCTTGCTCAGGCTGGTTTCGAACTCCTGAGCTCAAACAATCCGCCCGCCTCGGCCTCCCAGAGAGCTAGGATTACAGGCGTGAGCCACCGCGCCCGGCCTATAGTACTTTTAAATATACTGAAGCTATTAATAAAAAGTCAAATATTTAATACTTGAATTACTTTTAAAGACTCAAATATTTTAGAAATATTTATAACTAATATAATTATAGATATTCTTATCAATACATTAAGGTAGGTTCTCTTAACCATCTCTATGCTTCTAATTTTTTAGCCTATTTCTTTCTTTTTTTTTTTTGAGACAGAGTCTTGCTCTGTCACCCAGGCTAGAGTGCAGTGACTTCATCATAGCTCACTGCAACCTCAAACTTCTGGGTTCAAGCAATTCTCCTGCCTGAGCCTCCTCAGTAGCCTGCTACCACCCCAGTTAATTCTTCTGTTTTTGTAGAGACAGAGTCTCGCTCCTGCTCAGGCTGGTCTCAAACTCCTGGCCTCAAGCACTCCTACCCCCTCGACCTCCCAGAGTGCTAGGATTATAGCCATGAGCCACCACGCCCTGCCCTATTTCTATTATTATACAGTTGGCCCTCTGCATGCACAGGTTTCGAATCTGTGGATTCAACCAATGGCAGATTGAAACTCACTGATAGGAAGAGTTGACTGTACTAGGCCATTTTATATAAGGGACTTGAGTAACTGCAGATTTTGGTTTGGGAGCTGGTGGTGTCCTGGAAACAATCCCCCATGGATATACAGGGCCAACTGAGTATGCTATGGAAGAACGATGTATATGTTTCACACAGTTCTTAGGCAATATTTAGAATGTTTAGTCTAAACTATTATTTGCTGGGAAAAATAATTACAAATTACCTAGGAAATATGTATAAATGCCTTTATTGGGCAGTTTGCCTAATATTTAGGTATCTGAAATAAATAAAAAATATTTATTTTCAAATATTAGTTTCTGCTCTTTTCAGATGAATTCTCACAATAAGCTCAAAACTAATAATAATCTACTACAATTCAATATCATAGTCACACCATAGATTGAAATTGGTTTGACTAATAAACAAGCAAGTAAAAATCCTTAGGTAAATAAGTTTTAAAACAGAACCTCAGTGTGTGTATCTATCTATCTATATAAAAATATCTTTTTTTTTTAAATCCAATTTAAAAATTTGTTGAGTGGCTCTCTAAGGAATTTAAATAAAATTTATAACTATTCTTCCCAACTCACTCATTGAACAAATAAGTTGGTATCTCTTCGGTCACAGGTTCACATTAATTTTTTACTAGTTCAAAATACTGCTAGTTCAAACACAAACTGTCCCCTACATTCAGTCTGAACTTCCTGATGCAATCACTCGGTTCTGTAAAATGCTCCATTAAGTAGATCTCTCTCACCTGAATATAAGTAAGGGGATTTTTATGACACTTTTTTGGCACCCCAGAAACATCACAAACAGATCTCTCTCCTGGAAATAAATGGTATGATTATGACACTTTCTTGACATCCCAGAAACATTGTACCTAACTATGTTGCTAACTTTTGTCTCAATGCCACATAGCCCAATATTTGCTTAGAGATTGAAAAGGAGAAAGAGCACCTTTGTTCCCCTTAAAATGTGAAATAAAGCAGCAACTACACATACTCACACACATCAATGGCTCTTCAGTAAATCTCATCAAGTACTTCCTTTGTTGTTGATGATTTCCAGCAATAATAACAGGCATTTGCTACCAAAGAAAATTGACATTAAAAAAGCAAGTCATTTTTATTAGATATACTATAATTCAAAATAAAAGAAGAACTATTTTTTACCCAAAAGCTAAGTACAAAGAACTTTAAGTTAGAGAGCTAAAACCACGAGGAAATAAATCTGCTAATCTAAGTATTTCCATGAAATTAAGTTATATGTAGGACTTGTTGATAACATAATATGTGAAAATCTACCGATAGTACAATGCACAAATAAAGAATTAGATTTAAGATACGTGACATAGTATATACGATCAGGCCTCCTAAGGACTGCTCACTAAATTATCAGTACTGCCAGTGGTGGCAGCAAGCTATCCTGATCCTGCTCCTGAATGCTGGATTTAGGCCTTGCCCTTACCTAGGAATTGCTACTGAAGCTGCAGCCAAAGTGTATAGTTTTCTCACAAGGACAGTTAGAATTCCAAGTACTGGAGACAACAGGACAACAGGGCCACAGTGACTAAGCCTTGGAATCAGAACTCCAGGCTTCGCTGCTAAATCATGTGCTCCTTTTTAAAGAAAACTATTTCACCAGCTAACCTAACCTAGCAGTAACTGAATCATTAACAGCTCAGTTAAGCAATTTATTTTCTAAGTAACTTACCCCCAAAGAATTTGCTTCCATAGCAGTCTGAATCCCAGTACATCCATAAGCCAATTCTTCAGCAATTAAACAAGCATCAAAAGTTCCAAGTCCAAGACCCCCTACAGTATCAAAATGTTTTAAGAGCACATTATAATATGTAGTGCATCTTGATAGAAATAAAGGTAAACTATTTCAATTATTTCCAATATGACCCAATTTGTTTTAAAAGCAAATTTGCAAAAATAGTCTGCAAGTGTTGTGACTGCCACAGTAGCAAATTATACCTGTTTAAAATAGGTTTATAAAAATTACAAAAAATTTTCTATTTGTTATTTGAGCCTGTATTCCTGTTCCAACTTGATTTTGTAAAAACTCGATTCAACTCTGCTAAAACTGGATCTGAGGAAATGAGTGACATTTCACAAAAACTCTCAATAAAATATAAAATAGAAGGTAGGATTAAAACAACAACAAATTGACCAACTCTATAGAGAGAAGTTATCAAGGTTTAAAATCAAGTTAAGGTTGGAACCAGTTAGAAGGAAAAATGTCTTTAAGTGTAGAGTATAAAGCTTCTAAAAACAGGCAAATACTGTATAGCCTGACCAGGGAGATAAAAGTAAAAAGCCATTTAATGGCAACAAATATTTGAAAAAATGACCAAGTGGAGTTTCACAATTTTTCTTGTTCATATGCATTCTAGGATTAAAAATGTAAAGAAAGCTTACCACAATTCTGTGGAATGTGTACATTTATTAAACCAAGTTCCCAAGCTCTTTTAATTAGGGGGACAGGGTACTAAAAGAAAAAGGAAAAACCCAGTTATATTTAAAATCTAGATAGTTTGATTACATAATCTTTTTTAAAAAAGTAAAAGTCTTTTCTCTCTTTAAAATATATATACCTACTTCACCAGTTTTATCATATTCTGCAGCAACCGGTATTATTTCCTCTCTGGCAAATTTACGAGCAGTAGCTTGAAATTCTTTCTGCTGTTCAGTGAACTCTAAGGGAAAGTTATTTAGAAAATATTAAAATAGGACAATGAGTTGAAGAAAAAAGTGCTATGCAATAATATGTGGAAATGTATATTAATAATGGGGACTTTAACTCTTGATCATCCAGAAAGTCAAAGACTACAATGCATTTTCTGACTATCAAGTTTTACTATACAATGTAAATCAATCTACGTCAATAGAAATGCTGAAGGAAGTAAGATTTCTAGCTTTTACAAATGAGTAATAGATATAAACTTGTACAGCTTTAATTTTTCTTTCAATTGGTGAGGTAAAAAATATTTTTTAAACTTATTACTAGTTCTTAAGCTGATTTATCAAATATTTACTAACACTGAGATGAAACTAACATATCCCTAAACTCAAGAATCTAAGGAGATGAGACACACTCAGTAACCATAAAGCAATAAAACTTGTTTCAAAGTGTCATATATCATGGTCATAATTTTAAATTTGTTCCTCTGTTAAACTCGGACCAGTTTATAAATTAGCACAAAGCAACTGGTAAAAGTGGTTTCTTAAAAGATAATAACAACATAAAACCCTGCTGTAATGCTATTAATTGCTGTCCAAACAATTCATTTATATAAAATAAAGAGTGGTTGTTACAAAATTAGTGAAATGAATATGGTGGCTTGCTGAAGACAAGAGCTGATCACTAATTGTATTTTTTCGAATCCATGCTACTCTAGTATTTTAATGTGGTTGCATCCAACATCAAAGAGTATGGGCCGGGCACAGTGGCTCATGTCTGTAATCCCAGCTACTCGGGAGGCTAAGGTGGGAGGACTGCTTGAGCCTTCATTTTGAGGCTTCAGTGAGCTATGACTCCACCATTACACTCCAGCCTGGGTGACACAGTGTGATCCCCATCTTAAAAAAAAAAATAGGTAAAATTTAAAAAAGGTATAGGCTATTTCAGGCAAGAAGAATGAGAGCAAAAGCACAGAGATAAGAATGAGCAAGAATGTGTAAGACTATAATAATCACTTATATGGGGTGACAGCCCTGTAGTCTTACAATGAATTAGCAGTAGAAGTATACTTAGAGTTTCAGTCTAGTGTGTTTTACATCACAACTTTACTTCTAAGATTGGGGCCAGTCCATATAAATGTTGTGGGCGGATAAGGGAAGACAGGGATCTATTATGTCATTATTTATTGAGAAACTAACTACTTTGATCTAGTCAGTATGTGCTGGGGACATTACATACAGCATATAATTTCATCTTCAAAGAAATCCTGTATTATAGATATTATCCCCATTTTATAAAGAATCAGATTGCAACTGGTCATAGGTGTAATCCAGTCCCTATTCCTTTGAACTTCACAATCTCCTTCTCAAACACTTATATCTAATCTCGTCCTCTGTCACTCAACAAACCACAATTTTTCCTGCTAGTCTCTTACCACTGAGTATGAATTTGCCTGTTACAAGCTAAAACTAGATACCAAATCAATGCTACTATCTGAGTAAGACGATCCACTGTCCCAAACTGCTATCCTCACACTGCTTAGAATTTTTCATTTAATTCTGGTAAAAACAAAAACAAAACAAAACTTTAAAACAAAAACCAAAAATGATAACTCTAGAATTCTGAGATTGTCATTTGTACTTGGGTGTGAGTTAATTATCTCAGCTGCTTTTTAAATCTTTAAATCTTTCTCAGATCAGGTGAACTGAGTAAACAGGTTTTTAACTAGAGGACAGGTAAAAATTTTGAAGCAAGAAGCACTTTAGGAGGCAAAGAATACCAAAGATAGAGATTATTATTTCTATTTCTTTTCCCCTGGGGTTTTCATTTTATAGAATAAAGGGGAAGAAAAATCTTACTCCTTTTCCCTCCACCACCACATGGCTCCCTGGTCCCAGGACTGAGAGCTTCATCTAACAGTACCAAAATTGCAGTTCAGACATATTATGGATAAACCAAGCTTTAGCTTATTAGCAGGCACCTAGCATTGTGTATCCAATAAGTGTTTTAAATAGTATTTGTTGCATTAAATTTTTTAAGTTGAAGACTATTCATACATATCAGTAAATTTATCATTTATTTTGGGCCACACACTTAGGAAAAAGGGAAGAAAATAAAGGTATGTATGCTGCTAACAAAGATCTAATGTATAGGGTAGTGTGCTGAAGAAGAAAACAAGATCAGGAAAATGGGAATGACTAACCATCTGTGGATGGTGACTGGTTCTAATCACTGACAGATATTATTAAGTTTGTTTACAAACATATTCCAAACAAATACATATAGAGAGCTTCATATGTACAACAAATATAAGTTTAAAGTAAAAAGACAGAACATAACACATACCAAAACTAAATCCTAATCCTGGCTGAGACTGTGGGGCAGCTTTTGTATGTTGTGATCTCCAGCCAAAACAAGAAATACTTCTCAGGACCTGTAAAGAACACTTTTATTAAAATAAATTTGATAAATTAAACATCAGTCAAATAAATGGATACTAACAATTATAAGTGAACACAGCAATTTGTTTGACCATATTCAAGAGCATAGTTTTTCAAGTCATCATTACTTAAATGCCTTCAAATATAATTTAACTTGAATAAGCCAATTACCAGTTATTTAATCACCTATGATAGAGAAGATGTTTTTTAAAAAAAGTAATGACATAAAATCAGTGGTATTTGCACTGCTGAAGTAGAGATTTCCAGGACCAACAACAGTCAGGAGTACAAGACACTTAGGACCATTATTTTGGAAATCTCACCTACAAGCTTCTAGGGCATTGATGATTGGAGAGCTGGGGTGGAGATAACAATAGGATGAAATTGTATGTTTTTAAGAGTTGCTTAATCCACCAACTTTGATACCTGTCCCTGTGGGTCTCCCACATATGCCTCTGGGAACCTTCCCCTTGGAGATCCTATTTTCTAAGGTACCTCACTCTAACAAAACAAACTGGCATAAAACCACTTTCTACATTTTCTACTGTTGTCTGTAAGCATTCTTACAATGCAAACTATGGCAGCCACTAGTTTTGCTTGCCTTTTTTTTTTTGAGACAGAGTCTCACTCTGTTGCTGGGGCTAGAGTGCCGTGGCGTCAGCCTAGCTCACAGCAACCTCAAACTCCTGGGCTCAAGCAATACTACTGCCTCAGCCTCCCGAGTAGCTGGGACTACAGGCATGCACCACCATGTCCAGCTAATTTTTTCTCTCTATATTTTTAGTTGTCTGGCTAATTTCTTTCTATTTTTAGTAGAGACGGGGGTCTCACTCTTGCTCAGGCTGGTCTCAAACTCCTGAGCTCAAGCAATCCTCCCCCCTTGGCCTCTCAGAGTGCTAGGATTACAGGCGTGAGTCACTGCATCCAGCCGACAGCCACTAGTTTTGTAAATAAAATTTTACACACTATACTATTTCTGCTTTTACAACAGATCTACACAGTTGCCACAGAGACTATATGGTCCACAAAGCCAAAATATTTACTATTTGTCCCTTTACAAAAAAAGTTTGCCAACCCTGTTCTAAACTACTAAAATATACTTGTCTTAATATCTGAAATATACGTTTCTTCAAAAGGATATATAAAAAACAGTATAATCAGAACATGTTGTTGTTCTTTTGCAACCCATATTTTATATTCATGGCAGTTTAAAGGACACAAAAGTAACCACTTGCATTTACTGAAGTTACCAAACTGGAAACCACAATGTTGCTCCCAAGTAAACTCTGAGGACAGCTAAAAGTACACAATTTACACTTTAAAGAATTTATGATGGAACTATCTCAAAGCAATTTTAATAAGCTTAGATACTAAAAGAGAAGCTGAATACACTAAAGCTTGTAGAATCTATGTTTTTCAAAATCTGTAAAAACACCACTTTGTAGATGACAATTTTGACTTACAAAGAGATTTACCTACATTTAAGGTGACAACATAGAGTGTCAAATATTGTAATTTAAATAGCCCTCTCAAAATAACATAACTCATACGACAATTTTGAAAAGGTAATTAGAGTATGAAAACTCACATTTTCTTTGCAATTTTCATTAATTTTATTTTAGAAGTGACACACGGTTTCTCTGGTCCTCATTGTCCAGTTGTCATAGACCAAACCTATTCTTGCTTACAGTCATGTTACACACGTTAATTCACTGAATCCCAGGTCAAGCCTAGGATTAAAGCACTATTTTTATTCCTATTTTGCAAATGAAGAAACTGAGGCTCAGAAAGGTCAAGTAAAATTAGCCAAGGTCACTCTGCTCTTAGTGCAACCAGGATTCTAACATTTAGTATCACAAGTCCGTGCTATCAACCACCTAGCTATACTGCTCTTTCAATTTAGTCTCTTTAGTTTCCACAACAAAGAGACTCCACAAAAATCAGACCAAAAAGAGTGACTCTATGAAATCAGAACTCACAAAATGGGTAAAATGATCTGCTGAAAGACTTTAAACAGGGAATTATTTTGTGGATTTAAAATAATTTACAAATAGTTTACATATGATTTTTCAGGAAAACATGCTACATAAAACAAAGTACACTGTTCTTTGCTACAGCCAAGGAACAATGCCCATCAACCTGTTAATTACGTAATAATGTTAGCCATTTTGTTAAAGAGGTGGCTTAGAAATGAATACAGAAATAGCACAGGATTTGGAATTAGAAATGTTGAATTCAGTCTAGGTTCTGCAACTACTTTTGTGACCTAGGACAGGTTAAAAACTTCTTATAGGTACTATTCAAAACTGGAAAATGGGGCTAATCTCACTGGGTATTTGGGGGTGATTAAAATAAGACGATGTTTTGAAAACCTAATGCTATATACATACTGATATTATTACTTTGGGCTCTCTGCCCAGAACAATGGAATTCCAAATAGCCAAAAGACAGCAAATTTAATCAAGCACCAGTTCTGCAACAATAGCAGCACTACAATTAAACACTTTTGCGAATTTCTTAGAAATGTAAGAGTCTTAGTTTTATGGGAGTGTAAAAGAAGAGATAAAAGGATATAAATTTTCTGGATTGGCATTTACTAGATCCTTCCTTGGAGAGATACAGAAAACTCGTCTTTTTTCCTGGGGTCAGAGTTAAAATTTTTTCATTGTTAAAATCTCCAATTTTGCATTCAGCGCCCATTAACTTGTATAGCAACGGCAAAAAAGAATTATTCTAAATTATTCTAAATTCTAAAACTGTAGTGTTTTCGTGAAAGACGTAATTATAATTCCATTTTAAGTGATTTGTAAATGGCAGTCTTATGTGACCATTCAAGAATAGAAACCAAAATGCATCTAGCGACAAACAGAATCTGTAAGATACAATACTAGAATATATAGACAAGCTTCATGAAAAGTTGTAAAGTAGGCTTTTCTTGTACTTTTTAATCGCACGCAAGGACGCGATCTCCTCCATATTACAAAACCAAAGACATATTAAACATATCAAATATCCCAAGGAACAGCTGCTCCGTTTTTCCTTTCTCCGCTGGTTCCGAGACACCTATTGAGACAGATTCACTTCGGAAGAGTGGGATTCCTGGAGGAAATATTTGGAGGTTTCCGAGCCAGAGAAAGAAAAAGGATATTCTGAAGGGAGGACGCTGCCCATACAGGGATCCCGGGGCGAGGTGGGCGGTAGGCGTGAAAGCAAGAGAGTGTCTGAAGTCCCGGACCGCGTCCAGGAGAGCGGAAAGCAGGGCTCTGGCGCCCCGAGGCAGACTCCTTCCTCAGCACAGCTTCCTCCCCTCCGGGACGCACCAGTTTTCGGCCCATGCCCCCTGCCCAAACACCGCAACCTCGGTGCCCCCGCCCCACCGCAATCCTCGTCTCCTCTCACCCCGCAGCTCCGCCGGAAGCCCGCTGCCATGCTGGCTCCCGCTGCGTCCACTGGGACTCCAAAGCACTGGGACTTCGAAGCACCGGGGAGCGCCTAGACCATCAGCCTCCGCCCGCCGGGTGCACGTGGGCGGGGCCCGGAGGAGGAGGCAGGGCAGCCGAGGGAGAGCGAGGATGGGAGGGGGTCCCGCGCGGCTCATCCGGACGCATGCTCCGTGACCCTAACCTGCGCCGTGCGCGCGACCTGGAGAAAGGTCCAACTGCGCTCTCGGGCGGCCCCCGGAAAAGCTTATCTGCCTTCTGGTCCTCTGAGTTCAAACGTCACTCCCTCTCCGGGAGACGCTAAGGCTGAGAGCGGTGCTGAGAGGCGGAGAGGAAGCCCGGGGAGCGCATCGCGCGGCGGGCGCTGGTTTGGGGGTGGGAAGGGGGCCGGCGGGCGGCGCGGGGCAGGACGGGAATCTGGACCTGAGGGTACGGCGGAGGCGGGGGGAGGAACGACCTCTGCAGTCGGCCTTGACCTTTACCCGGGAAATGAGTGAAACCGAATTCGTTTCTCCTTTGAGGATTCGAAGTATACTTTCTTCTCAAACGGTGGCCCTGAAGCAGAACGATGTTTGAGTTTTGTAAAATTCAAACGGGATTTAGTAGCTTAGGTAAATCCGACCTTTCAGAATATTTCCTAGGCGATTTACTGCTGCCACGTGCGCGGATGTGGAGAGTGTTTTTGGTATTGCGGGCGCAAGATGAGCCCGTCTAAAGCTACTGGCTCAGGGAATGGTTGTTGGGAGTGAATGTCTGCCTAACGTTCTACTTGAAGTCTCTTTCTCTTCCAATTAGACCCTGAGATCTGAGATGGTGGCTGGGTTGTTATAAAGCTGGGGAGTTTGAAAAGCTGTCCAGATTTAAATACCTGGAGGTAAGAGCTAATGAAAACCCAAAGGCGGGCATATAAAGGTTTCCCATGTTTCTCAGGACTTTTCACTCTCATTGCTGCTATCCTTGTTTAGGTCTTGGTCACCTCACCCCGAAATTTTGTTTCTAACTTAATATTTTCTTTTGCCTAATAAAGGCTACCCATAAGCTCATTCTAATTTAGCTGTTTAATTTCTATATCTTATTATTGTTCTCCCTCCCCTATTTTGTCCACAGAATTTACAGTGGATTGTTCCAGACTGAGTACAAAGCAAAAAGTTAAGTGCTAAGTTCAAAGTTTAAAATACTAGGGAAATTTTGAGAAGGGATAAAGAGCTGAGTTTATCCTGAAATAGGCAAGAAAGCCTTCAGAGAGATAAGTAAAACACAAAATGAACTTCTAAAGATGGGTAGGGATTGACTGCGCATGTCTTCTTTATTCCAATTTCTTATACTGAACATTTTAAACAAAAAATGAACAAAAGGTACACAATCACCTGTACACCTATCACCTAGATTCAAACATTTTTTTCTGTATTTATATATTGCGTATGCGTATGTATTGTGCATATCGTTTTTGTCAAACTGCTAAGTTGTAGACAAGGCAGTAACAGAGGTAAAGGTCTGAAAAGGGGCAAGGAAATATTTTACAAGTTATCTCTTTAAAACCTCCACCCTTTTTGGGAATTAAACCTACATTACTTCCTGATGCCAGTAATCAAAGGAGCAAAAAAAGGTTCTTTTCTATTTGTTTTCTAGTGTTTTAAACCACAGAATTATTCAGACAAAGGTCAAATTGTTTGGACAGGATGATGAGATCATAAGGTCCACCAAAACCTAAAATTATATAACACCCCGAAGCCACAACATGTGACCCTGGTCATACAGGCCCAAGTCCAACCGCCGAAACCCCTCCCCTTTTAAAAAGCCCTATATTTCTGCCTGAAGATAGGATGGCAGTCTTTTGAGACACTAGTCTAGCACCCTCCTCATGTGCTGGCAAATTAATAAACAGCTCTTTTCTTTTCCTCAAACCATTTGCCCTCATTCACTGTTCTCACTGGTTCGGCCATGGGGACAAGTACTGAACTTTTGGTAGCAACACTTCACCTCTAAATAGTTTAGCTATATATTTTCTGTAAAGACATTGTTCCATATAACCAGAAAAACTATCAACACCTATGAAAATTAACAGTTATTCTCTACTATAATTTAATATTCAATCAATATGTAGATTTTTCTAGTTGTCTCCAAAATGTCTATTGTATGTAGTTTGTTTTTGAACCAGGATCCTATGAATGATTGCCCATTGCAGTTGAGTTTTAACTCTCTTTAATCTAAAAATTTTTAATCTAATTCATTTTCCCCAGTAATACTGAATTTTTTTTTTTTTTTTAAGAGACCAAGGCAGTTGTCCTGAAGAATGACCTAATTCTGGGCTGTGTGATTGTACTATAAACTGCAAGTTACTAGAGGCTTGAGGAATTCAGACTAAATATATATATGGCAAGGATACTTCATAGGTCATACTATATGTTTATATTGTATGACATTAGGAGTTGTTTGATGTCAGGTTTATTCCACTATTAGTGGTAAGTTTGATCATTTGAATAAGATGGTGAGAGACTTTTTTTTCTAGAGTAAAAGTGTATTTTTCCCTTTGCAATTAAGAACTAATCCATAGGGTGATATGTAGCATCATGCCAAACAATCTTTCACCTAGATTTTGCCCACTGATAAAAATGGCATCATCTCTCAATGAATACCTTTTTATTAATTGGGCAGTGTTCTACAAAACTTTTACATTTTTAGGTGAAATAATTCAAACATCTCCCTAGTGTTCCTTGCCTAACCCATGGAAATATGATATAAATGACAAGCCATCTTTAGTTCTTTAGGTTAGTAATTCTTAACTAGGAGTCCCAGAGTAAACTTCAGGTGGACCTGAGAATCCTTTGGAGTTAAATGCAAAATTTTACATGTATGCATATATTCCTGAGAAGATCCTCACATGGGTAGGAAAGTAAGAGTATAAGTTCAGATACCCATAGTTTGGTAGATGTGTGATGGAGGGAGTAGTTGGAGGTTTTCTTCTGATTGTCACTATTTCTCAATGAAATAGAAAATAAGGTTATTAGCAGGGAATAAGGAAATGTTGGACATTTGAGAAAAGAGTGTAAAATTATTGTGTAAATATAGACTATTTCCTGTTTCCGTACACTTGGGAAGTGAAGGGTAAGGGACAACACAGAGGTGGTAGGTTCAGTGCATTGGCATGCCTAGTAAGTTTGAAAAGCTAATAGAACTAGAATACTGAAGAGAATGAGCTGAAGAGAGGCCAGTGGTCAGGTGGAGGAGGTACAATTATAGTAAAGACAAGGTCAAGGGTATCATCATGGAGTCAGTAGTTGAAGTAGAGAACAAAATTATTGTAGGAAAGGAAGTCAGAGAACCGAGAGCCTAGGTTATTGGAAGGATCGTCTTGGTGAATATTGAGATTATTAAGAATTATGACAGTAGTTTGAGAGAAAATGACTTTCAGCCAAAGTGTAAAACTCTTGGTAGCATCCATAATTTTTTTCCTCTCAGATATATGGAAAAAATGATTATAGAATTGAAATGATAAATCTGTTTGGTGCAAAACAACAACATTAAAATTTTTGGTACCTGGTTTTCTTCTGTTCCATTCCTTTTTAAAATACTCCTCTTCTGTCTTGTCTTACAATAGTAATGGAATTGGGCTTACTACATTGTATTATTATGAAAAATCATTTCATTGGAAAGGAATTTATGATTATATCCCCGCCAAGCCTGTGGTGTTACTTAAGCCTTTTTCACCCTTGCCAATGAAATGCAGTTTCACATTCGGTGACACTTCTGTTTGTAGAGCAAAGGTTATACCTAAAAATTGATCCCACTTTAAAAGGCACTAGATATAGCTATTTGGCTTAGATCCCTGGAACTAATCCTTAGTGAGATTTTCTCAAAGACCTTTCTCTTACAAGTGAACGATTAATCTGTATATTCATTTTTAGATGGGCCTCATGAGGTGTGATCACCTTGGAACCACAGATGAACTTAACTTTGTAGGCTCAGAAATTTGAAATACCAGTTTTTTCAAATCAGAGAGTAAACTCAGATTCTAGTTTGGACCACAAAATAGGTGAAGGTACCGAGATTCATCAAAGGGTACAACAAGGTTTACTGTCCAGTGTGCATTCCTCAAGCCAGAACACAGAGAGAAACAAGTTAGGGACAAAAGGAGGATTTCCTAGGTCCTGGGAACCAATGGAAGGATAAAGAGAATTCATATATGTTTAGATTGGACACATGATGCTTAAAGAATGCTACCTTCACACGCAAAGGTCCTTCAGTAGAGTATAATCCAGAGCTAGAACACGAGAACTATACCTGGAGAGATTTTTAAAAAAACTAAAAATATTTCCAACCAAGCTGCAATACTAATGGAATTCTTATCTAGGCCAGAAGTCAGAGTAACATCATTATATAAGAGGCCCACATAACGTGTAGGCACCTGGTTCATGCCCCAATTTCAGCATGAAGTTAAACTACTAGAAATGTTAAGCATTGGTTGCTGTCCTCAGATCTGCTTCTCTGGGAATTTTCTCTGCCTAGAGTTTGTGTTCCCAGAGCAGCTTTGTGTCCTAAAGTATGTATGAACTTGCTGCCTCTTGCCCATAGCTGTTTGTGGCAAGGGATGGGCAGTCTGACCTAAGGAAAATTGATTCATGAGCTAGTCAGCATTTTACCAATGTCTTGGCACACAAAAAAAATGAATTTAGTCAATCAGATTGCCTGTCTTGGGAATTTGAGTCAAAGAAGCAAAGGCGTTGGTGATGGGCAACTGAATGCCCAGCAATAGAGAGCTTGTGATGGTCATGTGCAAGCTAAAGTTGTAGAGTAACAGAAGCTATGAGCACTGGAAGCCAATGGTTAGGAGAGAGGAAAATGAGTAGAGAAAAACAGAATTACCAGGAGAGAAAGGAAAATAAAAACCTTACATCTTCAAATAGAGATGATTACATTGTTTCTTAGACCTGCCTTCCAGTTGGCACTTTGTCCTTGAAGTCTCGTAAAAGTCCAGTTGTATTTTTATAGTAAAACCTCTTGAAATAGCTTGAGCAGGTCTTTGTTCCTTGCAAGCAGAAGAAACAAGAAACCATTTCCCTTTTTCCAGGGAGCTGTGCCTAGTCATAAAGATTTTGTACTCTATAAACTCATCGGTTTTTATGCTTTTTGGCTTTTATTTAACAACCATATTAAGGTATAATTGATGTACAATTAACTAACTACACATATTTAAAGAGTACAATTTGATGAGTTTTGACAAATGTATACACCTGTGAAACTATTACCACAACCAGATGACAAGCATTTCCATCACCCCTGACTGTCCTCCTGCCCCTTTATTATCTTTCCTTCCATTCCTATTCCCAGGCATCCACTGATCTGCTTTTGTCACTATAGATGAACTTGTATTTTCTAGAATTTTATATAAATGGAATCATACCGTATGTACCTTTGCTGGCTGACTCACCATATTCGAGATTCATTTGTCCATGTTTACAGTATTACTTAATTTGTTTTTTTTTTCTGGGTAGTATTTCATTGGCTATACCATGATTTGTTGATGGATATTTGGGTAGTTTCCAGTTTGAGACTATTACAGATAAAAGCTGCAGTAAGCATTTGTGTACATGAACAAGATATTAATGTAGTATTAGGTCATTAAACATGAAATGTCTAATTTCAAATCAAAAGTTTATTATATCTCAAATAAGAAGCAGTACAATTAATCAAAGTGTGTGCTTAAGCTGTCGACACAGTTTTGCCATCTTAACGGTGGCTTGTTTATGACAGCAGCAAAGAAGCCTGGCGAGCAAGTTGTGATGAAATTATGAAAGGTGTTTTCCACTGCATGGTGAGAATTGAATATTTTTCCTTGCAAGAAGTGGTCCAAGACCGGGCGCGGTGGCTCACGCCTGTAATCCTAGCACTCTGGGAGGCCGAGGCGGGTGGATTCTTTGAGCTCAGGAGTTCGAGACCAGCCTGAGCAAGAGTGAGACCCCGTCTCTACCAAAAATAGAAAGAAATTAATTGGACAGCTAAAAATATATAGAAAAAATTAGCCGGGCATGGTGGTGCATGCCTGTGGTCCCAGCTTCTTGGGAGGCTGAGGCAGGAGGATCGCTTGAGTCCAGGAGTCTGAGGTTGCTGTGAGCTAGGCTGACGCCACAGCACTCACTCTAGCCAGGGCAACAAAGTGAGACTCTGTCTCAAAAAAAAAAAAAAAAGTCTGTAAATCAACAAGGAAAAGACAACTCAATCGCGAAATGAGCCAAAGACTTGTTGGAATGGAACTTGAACAGAAACTTCATAAAGGAAAAGATCCAATATCAAACATATAAAAAGGTGTTTAACCTCACTGGTACTCAGGGAAACACCAAAGTCACAGTCAGGTATCACTTTGAATCAAGAGACTAGTGAAAGTTGAAGTCTGACAATTCCTGGTACGACAAGAATGTGAAGCAATAGGAAACCTCAAGTGGTACAGCACTGTGGAAAGAAGACACACACAGCTTTTAACCCAGCAATTCTATTTCTATGTACATATCCTTCAAAAATGTACACCCAGAGACAGATACAAGGTGAGCAGCATTTTTTTTTTTGACAGCTCATAAGTAGAAACAATTCAATTGCAGAATGGATAAACAGCCTGTGGTCTATTCGCCCAATGGAATATCATATTGCAAAGAAAATGAAAACATGAATGGACCTTCTGTTGAATTAAAGAAGATAAAAAAGAATTCAAGAAGCATGATCCATTTGTATAAAATTCAAAACAGACAAAACCAAGCTGTATCGCTGAGGGATATATTTCTATTTTATATAACAAAAAAAGCAAGGAAGTGATCACCATAAACATCAAATAGTTACTCTGAGAGGAAGTGGGAAAAGACTGTGCTCAGAAAGGGATCCACTATGGTGCTCAGAGCTTCTGCCATGTTCTATTTCATGACACAGGGTGGTTACCTAGGTATTGTACTGTATGCATTTTCTACACGTATTTTTACTATAAAAAAATGTTTGTTTATGGATATGCACCTCTGAGCCCAGAAGTAGTCTTGAAATACTATTTCCCACTAAGAAACAGCAGGACTGACTCCTTGAAGAATTGAGTGATTCGAGACCCAGGGCAAGAAATGTATACGATGAAATCCAGAAGATCTTGTTATACCAGATATTAAGAAAGCTATCAAAGACTACTAGGCTCATGTCAAACAGACTCAGGAACCAACCTGAAAAAGCTCACACTAGCCATAAAGGGGACAATTTGAGCATCAATAACTTTAATGGAACACATTAAATATGTTTAAATTCATAATACTTTAAAAAATTACAAAAACAAAAAAAAACCAAATCAGTCACTATTAAAGGATGCTAATAAACTTACTCAAGACTTGCAAAACTGGTAAATATAAGGGAAAAAAATCAAACATTTCAGCCAAAACATGGCAAAGAAATGAATTAGGGTTATCACCATTTTACAACCCATAATGAACGACATGATTTACACATTAAGCCCCAATGAGTGCTAACATCACAAAAAGAGACAATCAGAGATTAAGCACCTGTTGGAAGGACTCACTGCCACCCACAGAGTAGACTAACTAAAAATAATAAAATACGACAAAGCTTGAATGTGATCAAGCCTCTAGATCCAACTACCAATCCACAGGAAATTCAGAGGACAGAAAAACGAAGATATTTCAGAATACCACAGGTATATAAACCTTCTGCCTAACAAATAACCTCATTTCTTTGAAAAATAAGTAGCAAGGAGAATAAAAGAAGTATAGAGGAAATGAATAGATTAAAAGACAACAATCATACTGTGTGAACCTTATCTGGACCCTAATTCAAAGAAAGAATAAAAGAAACTATGACATTTAAAAGACAATTGTGAACCAGAATCTATTTAGAACTCAGGAAAATCACCAAGAAAAAATCAAACAACCCTATCAAAAAGTGGGCAAAGGACATGAACAGAAACTTTTCAAAAGAAGACAGAATGGCCAAGAAACGTGAAAAAATGCTCAACATCTCTAATCATCAGAGAAATGCAAATCAAAACCATAATGAGATATCATTTATCTCCAGTGAGAATGGCCTTTATCAAAAAGTTCCAAAACAATAACTGTTGGCATGGATGCGGAGAGATAGGAACACTCCTGCACTGCTGGTGGGACTGCAAACTAGTGCAACCTCTGTGGAAAGTAATATGGAGATACCTCAAAGAGATACAAGTAGAACTACCATTTGATCCAGCAATCCCATTACTGGGCATCTACCCAAAAGAACAAAAGGCACTCTATAAAAAAGACACCTGCACTCGAATGTTCATAGCAGCACAATTCACAATTACAAAGATGTGGATATAACCCAAGTGCCCATCAATACATGAGTGGATTAATAAAATGTGGTTTATGTATACCACGGAGTACTATTCAGCTATAAGAAACAATGGTGATATAGCACCTCTTGTATTCTCCTGGATAGAGCTGGAACCCATTCTACTAAGTGAAGTATCCCAAGAACAAAAAAATAAGCATCACATGTACTCACCAGCAAATTGGTTTCACTGATCAACACCT